>JAGVVM010018247.1:0-12121 GCA_019149425.1 Psidium friedrichsthalianum
AAGTTCTAAGGCAGTAATGTATGTTTAATGCTTGATGTCATACTGCATTATGCGTGCGGATATGTGTGTTATTGCATCACAATCACATGGTGAGCATTAAAAAAGGAGTCGGGTATTGAAATGAAGAGTGGTTCCTTGCCGTCTCACGTCCATCTTGCATGTTCTCATGATAAGGAAGATGAAAAACGGACATATGTATGTGAAATAATGTGTATGCATATTAAAATATGAAACCCAATGGATGGGAAGCTTGGCCATGGAACCAGAGGAAGAGCAGGGAACTCTGTTTCAAGATGTGAATTTTGCTCAAGCAGTTTCGGTTGTGTTGACTTGAGATTGATGACTACCTAGCGTTGGAAGTTGGGGACAAAGAAGATTCTCAGCTGGAGTCTGGAGATAAATGGCTCATTTAGGGAGGGGATGAGTTTGCTTCTTGTAAAGACGATTTTGGACTCCCAAACAGGAATAAAGGTAGGTTGAAGACTGCCTTGAACTTTGAGCTTGGCTTTGGCTTGGTCTCCACCGTCGCCACCGCCTCAAGCGCCGCCATCGTCGCAAGCGCTGCCACCCTTCGCCTACCCTCTTCTTCCCCTCTTATCTCGTCTGGCAACGGCGAGGTCGAGCCCCGCTATGGCCGGGTAAGGCTTAGTCGCCACCCTCGGTCCTCGACCTCGCAAGCCCAAGCTGCCGCCCTCTGTCCTCAACCTCGCAAACCTAGGCGGTTCATCCCCTCCTCCCCTTGCTTACCCTATGATGGCGGGGCACAACCTTGCCATCATCCGGTGAGCAAGGGGGAGGAGGGTTTGCGAGGTGACCCTTGCCTGACCATGGCGTGACTCAACCGCGGCCCTCCGCCCTCAATCTCGCAAGCCCATCCCACCGCCCTCGACCTTGCAAGCTTAAGCAGTCCACCCTCTCTCCCCCCTGCTTGCCCGGTGATGGCGAGCCTCGACCTTACAGGAGGACTCTCGTCGAAACCCTAGCGATGCTCGACCTCGCTGTTGTTGCTTCCCCCAACGATAGCAAGGTTGAGCCCGCCATGGCGAGAGAGGCTCAGCCTCGCTGGCCGTGCCTCTGGTCGGTCGTCGGACTAACTAGAGATAGGACAGGGATTGAGAAAGGGAAACGAAAAAAAAGAAAAAGAAAAGGAAAAAGAAAGAATAAAATAAAATAAAATAATTATTAAAAATAATAAAATATTAGATCGTCGGTCGGTCAAAAGATTTTTCAAATTTATGTTTACCAAACAGTATTTTTCAAAGTCGCATTCTAAAGTATTTTCAATTACAGTTTACCAAACATTTTTTGCATTTTATAAAATCACTTTAATATAAAGGCCTTTACATTTTCCCAAAGACTTTTCCCAAAAGTCTTTCCAAATGCAGCCATAACGTCATTAAGTCGTCATTTCGGCTCCTTTTTGAACGCCTCCATCAGTTGGGATCTTCAACCACATATATGTAATAATGGCCCAAAAAGCTCATGTTTTCTATAGCTACCCTAACCCATTACACCAGCCCAAATCCAACCATTCTCCTTTCTTCTTTAGCAGAGCTACATGTGAAAATGAAAGAAGAAGAGAGCCAGTGACGGTAACGAGGAAAACGAGCATCGCCTCGTTGAGAGGGGGAGAGAGAGAGAGATAGAAAGAGAGAATTTCTTGTGTGACATCACTCCGAAGAAGAATCAACGTCATTTTTTCAATGCCGAGTAAGCGCTCAATGCTTTGTTCCATCCTTTTAAAGTTGTATTCAATAATTAGGGCAAAATTCGAAATTTGATCGATTATGAGTTTGTGGGTTTAATTGAGGAGTCGATTAGAAGCGTTTATACTAAAGGATAAAAATTTAAGGTGTCGAAGCCATGGAATTTGGCGGATGTTGAATTGATGTTACGGTTTGCTCGAAATGAGCTTTTTAAATTTAGTACCCTACCGTACTATGCGAAAGGTATATTTTGGGGTCTTATATCTTATTTTCAGGTTGTCTTTTGGGGTTGATCATGTTAAGGCTTTTGCAATACGTAGAATAAGTTTCGTTTAGACTATAAGATCACTTTAATCAGAGCTCAATTAAGGGAGTTATGGCCTTAACAAGTTCGACGCGCAAGTTATCCTTATCAAACAGCAATGAGTATTCGCTGTAGGCAAGCTTTCGTGGCACATAGTCATTATTTTATTGTTAAATATGTATAAATTAGTTGAATCGTGCATTAGAGTAGCTTTTTACTCCTTTTTAATCCTTTTTTAGTACATTTTATAGGAATTCAGATGTGTCAGCTCAAGTAATTTTGTAGTTTGCTTTTGACTTCATCAAGCTGGTAATACTATTTTTTTTTTGTAAACTCAAATTTTGAAAATAAAGAAATAGCATTTTGGTTGCGTAAAAAAGATCAAGCATTTGCTATTGTTTTATCCATTTGAAATTGATTGTGACCATTTTGTGATATTGTATCCGAGTTAGTTTGTAACGTGAGGAAAGTGTTGTTGTTAATTATGTGGTGCTCAAGATAATTGTGAACCCGAAGGTAAGTACATTACGAGTGTCATAACTTTTGTACGACGCTCATTTGAGTGCTATAACTAGTTTTTCATTCACTGAGTGCTAAAACTTTGAAAAATCGATCATTTAAGTGCTATCGATTATGTGGATATTGAAAAAGCTAACATAGCACCGACAAAGCGATTCTTTTGAATATTTTAATGTACATATAGATTTTTTCATAAAGTTTTTTTATTTATTTTGCAATTTTTTCATTTATTTTGATTTTTTGCTCCATTGGTCAGTGAGGGTCACCAATGAACCCAGGGCTGCCTTGCCCTACGTCGCCTAGTAAAATCAATCCACTTGTCCCTTAGTTCAACACAAGAGAATGGGTAAAAGAAGAAATTTGAAATCCATATTGACATCGGAATCAACAATCAAGGAATCCAATCAATCTTGCTCGGATAGGATAAGAACCTCCTCTTTTATTGCCTTACTCCGACTCTCAACATTCAATGTTCGTGCTTGAAAGCACTCTCCTATCTATCATTGGGCCTCGAGTCAGAAACAGTTGACTAAATCAAACTGCCCGAGAAGAAAAATAAACTCGTTCTTCCGAAATGAATGAGTGCAACGAAGTCTCTTATCGTCCCCTCATGTCTTAAGAAGGAAAAACTAAGTAAGATAGCTCAAGCATAGGCACAGTGACAACAACAAGAGGAAATTCACCTCACTTTAATCAGTCAAGCAAGCTATTTGAATAGGGATTATGAACAGGTGAGGGCCCTCGCAGCCCCATTGGCCATGGGCAAGGCGGCCCTCGCTTGGACCTGGTTGTCCCCAACTGCAGGTAAAGGTGCGAGGGCCCTCGCTAGTTCCAGGCAAGGGCCGCCTCATCCATGGCCAGCGAGGTTGTTCACACTCGTGCCTGTCGCAGCCTCGCTGGCCTAAGGCGAAGTGACCCTTGCCCCTGGGCCAATCGGTTGTGACTGGGGAGGGTCAGCGGTGACCTTGTCACCCAAGGTGAAAAAAAGAGACAAAAATAAAGTAAAAAGAAAAATATCAAAATAAAAATAAAAAAAATTCTAGAAAAAAATTTAAAAAATTCAGGTGTCACTAAAGAATAAATAAAACAATAATAATAACTCCACGTAGGAAGATTTGCTGAAAGTGACACTTAAGTTATCGATTTTTGTCCAATTTGACACTCGCGCGAGGAAAAAAAAGTTATACTATTCAAGTGAACGCCGTAAAAAAGTTATAGCATTCAAGTGAATGCGGTGTAAAAGTTACGATACTCATATTGAGCGGTTCATGAGTATGCACATGCTTGTTTAGGATATCCTTATAGACCGAGCCACCAATATTATAGGTGAAGACATTACCAGGGGAGAATCTTGATCGCTTTTTATCACGAGCGTTATATACGACCATTGTTAGAACCTTGAGCATGAGATTGGTTAATGGATAGATCATTAACATTTGTTTTGATGAGATTGGCCAATAGATAGACCATTGACATGTATTTTTAATGAAATTGATTAATGGTTAGACCGTTGATAGCTGTTTTGAAGTTGTGGTCTTAAACAAGTACTTTTCCTTTAAGTGTGTTGTGTTGATGGAATATATAGCTCGCTTTGATCGTAAAGATTTTTATGCTCTGAGTTTGATGTAAATGAATTATATTTTAAATATTAAATATGTATAGTGATTGTTTGACCTGCCAAGCTCTATTAACTCATCCCTTTTATCTTTCTCGTATTTCAGGTTCATCGAGTCGCAAGTAAGATGTGAATGATCATTAGCAGATGACATTTTTGGTTAGTGGGGGCATTTAAGTATTAGTTGTGAGTTGCATATGGCTATGATGAACTTTTGAGTTACTGTTAGAGGTGTATATCATTTGGTAGATATATGTGCATGCTTTTTTATGGATATGTAAATATCTTTTGATGGCTTAGTAGCAAATTCTGATTTTAACCAAATGACCTATTTATCAAGTATATATATAGATGTACATATTTAATAACATATGATTTTTGGTTACACTGAGGCCGTGTCATTTTAAGAAAAGACGGCCGTGTTATGACCCTTGTCTTAGTGGTTTTAGGGTGTGACAATATACGTGCCTTGAAATTGCCAATCTCCTCCTCGTCGCCCTTCAAGTCGTCGAACATGTTAAGCAGATCGGCAAGGCAGAGAGATCTTATTCATTTTCACGACACTGTTATCCCTAGAAGAAAAAATCCAAATAAGTTGTAGGAAACAAAAAGGGAAAATGATAACTCTATGATCAATGAATTCATTTTCACAGCACTATTATTAAAAAAAAATCCAAATAAGTTGCAGGAAACAAAAAAGAAAGATGATGACCACGAGACGATCAACGAATTCGTTTCCACTACAGTCATTAAGCTCCTTTCTTTCTCTTTTTGCACTTTATGGGCTAATGTGGTATTTCAGTGAAGCTATACTGAATGGGTAGATTTAGTTACTTTTTGTTTTTTTTTTTTGGGGTACAATCTAATATATTTATAGGGTTAATACTATGAAAAATCTCAAATTGATACACGTGATAAATTTATCCTAAATCATTTTTTGACCAGGAAAAACTCTAAATCGGTACATTTGTGACAAATTTACCTCAAATTATTTTTTTGATCGAGAAAAATCATAAACCGTACAAACTATGATAAATTTACCATAAATAATTTTTTTGACAATAAAAATTCATAAACTAATACACCCGTGACAAATTTATCTTTTGTTAAATTTGATTAATATCACGAAAAACTCCAAATTGATACATATGTGAGAAACAAAAGGTAAAATTTTTAAATTGCTACACTCGTCACATGTCACAATGCAGCATTGATGGTTATATTTAATAAAAACTAAAGGGGGATAAATTTGTCACAGGTACACCGATTTGAGATGAATTCGTTACAAGTATATTAGTTTGGGATTTTTGATGGTCAAAAAAATAATTTAAGATAAATTTGTCATAGATGTACTAGTTGAGATTTTACATGATATTAACCATATATTTATATACGATGTTTCAAAAATAAATTTCATATATTTATCGTCTCATGTCATTTGTCATGTTGAAATCGTTACGATGTCTTCAGATTTTCGTTCGTTGGCATGTGAAATAAACAAGTTTTTCATTTTGCCAAGGAGTTTTTCATTTTGTAGTTATTTGCTCGCGTTGAATTCCATAAATTTTCGACCCAAAAAAAAAAAAAGGAATTCCAAATATAAGAACGCGATTTGTCCCGCGGTATAAGTTTAGTCTATGCGGGGATGGTACTAATTGAAAATCCCAAACACTCGGCTTTTCTCTCCGGAAAACCGCCCCGCCCTTCTTTCAAAAATTCGCTCCAAGGCCCAAGCGCACAAGCCGTTCGCCACGTCATCGATCCGCGTCTCTCCTCCTCTGACAACCAAAACCTATCACCCCCACCTATAAAACCAAAGCTCGATTTGCTTTCTTCTCACCAAACCTCCCTCCTCATTCACCTGAGCAATTTTAAAACTCTCGTTCTCTCTACTCTCTCGACTCGAGTCGAGAGAGTAGAGAGAACGAGAGTTTAAAATTGCTCAGGTGAATGAGGAGGGAGGTTTGGTGAGAAGAAAGCAAATCGAGCTTTGGTTTTTATAGGTGGGGGTGATAGGTTTGGTTGGTCAGAGGAGGAGAGACGCGGATCGATGACGTGGCGAACGGCTTGTGCGCTTGGGCCTTGGAGCGAATTTTTGAAAAGAAGGGCGGGGCGGTTTTCCGGGAGAGAAAAGCCGAGTGTTTGGGATTTTCAATTAGTACCATCCCCGCATAGACTAAACTTATACCGCGGGACAAATCGCGTTCTTAATATTTGGAATTCCTTTTTTTTTTTTGGGTCGAAAATTTATGGAATTCAACGCGAGCAAATAACTACAAAATGAAAAACTCCTTGGCAAAATGAAAAACTTGTTTATTTCACATGCCAACGAAACGAAAATCTGAAGACATCGTAACGATTTCAACATGACAAAATGACATGAGACGATAATATATGAAATTTATTTTTGAAACATCGTATATAAATATATGGTTAATATCATGTAAAATCTCAAACTAGTACATCTATGACAAATTTATCTTAAATTATTTTTTTGACCATCAAAAATCCCAAACTAATATACTTGTAACGAATTCATCTCAAATCGGTGTACCTGTGACAAATTTATCCCCCTTTAGTTTTTATTAAATATAACCATCAAATTGCTGCATTGTGACATGTGACGAGTGTAGCAATTTAAAAATTTTACCTTTGTTTCTCACATATGTATCAATTTGGAGTTTTTCGTGATATTAATCAAATTTAACAAAAGATAAATTTGTCACGGGTGTATTAGTTTATGAATTTTTATTGTCAAAAAAAATTAATTTATGGTAAATTTATCATAGTTGTACCGGTTTATGATTTTTCTCGATCAAAAAAATAATTTGAGGTAAATTTGTCACAAATGTACCGATTTAGAGTTTTTCCTGGTCAAAAAATGATTTAGGATAAATTTATCACGTGTATCAATTTGAGATTTTTCATAGTATTAACCCTATAAATATATTAGATTGTACCCCAAAAAAAAAAACAAAAAGTAACTAAATCTACCCATTCAGTATAGCTTCACTGAAATACCACATTAGCCCATAAAGTGCAAAAAGAGAAAGAAAGGAGCTTAATGACTGTAGTGGAAACGAATTCGTTGATCGTCTCGTGGTCATCATCTTTCTTTTTGTTTCCTGCAACTTATTTGGATTTTTTTTTTAATAATAGTGCTGTGAAAATGAATTCATTGATCATAGAGTTATCATTTTCCCTTTTTGTTTCCTACAACTTATTTGGATTTTTTCTTCTAGGGATAACAGTGTCGTGAAAATGAATAAGATCTCTCTGCCTTGCCGATCTGCTTAACATGTTCGACGACTTGAAGGGCGACGAGGAGGGAGATTGGGCAATTTCAAGGCACGTATATTGTCACACCCTAAAACCACTAAGACAAGGTCATAACACGGCCGTCTTTTCTTAAAATGACACGGCCTCAGTGTAACCAAAAATCAATATGTTATTAAATATGTACATCTATATATATACTTGATAAATAGGTCATTTGGTTAAAATCAGAATTTGCTACTAAGCCATCAAAAGATATTTACATATCCATAAAAAAGCATGCACATATATCTACCAAATGATATACACCTCTAACAGTAACTCAAAAGTTCATCATAGCCATATGCAACTCACAACTAATACTTAAATGCCCCCACTAACCAAAAATGTCATCTGCTAATGATCATTCACATCTTACTTGCGACTCGATGAACCTGAAATACGAGAAAGATAAAAGGGATGAGTTAATAGAGCTTGGCAGGTCAAACAATCACTATACATATTTAATATTTAAAATATAATTCATTTACATCAAACTCAGAGCATAAAAAATCTTTACGATCAAAGCGAGCTATATATTCCATCAACACAACACACTTAAAGGAAAAGTACTTGTTTAAGACCACAACTTCAAAACAGCTATCAACGGTCTAACCAATTAATCAATTTCATTAAAAATACATGTCAATGGTCTATCTATTGGCCAATCTCATCAAAACAAATGTTAATGATCTATCCATTAACCAATCTCATGCTCAAGGTTCTAACAATGGTCGTATATAACGCTCGTGATAAAAAGCGATCAAGATTCTCCCCTGGTAATGTCTTCACCTATAATATTGGTGGCTCGGTCTATAAGGATATCCTAAACAAGCATGTGCATACTCATGAACCGCTCAATATGAGTATCGTAACTTTTACACCGCATTCACTTGAATGCTATAACTTTTTTACGGCGTTCACTTGAATAGTATAACTTTTTTTTTCCTCGCGCGAGTGTCAAATTGGACAAAAATCGATAACTTAAGTGTCACTTTCAGCAAATCTTCCTACGTGGAGTTATTATTATTGTTTTATTTATTCTTTAGTGACACCTGAATTTTTAAATTTTTTTCTAGAATTTTTTTTTATTTTTATTTTGATATTTTTCTTTTTACTTTATTTTTGTCTCTTTTTTTCACCTTGGGTGACAAGGGTCACCGCTGACCCTCCCCAGTCACAACCGATTGGCCCAGGGGCAAGGGTCACTTCGCCTTAGGCCAGCGAGGCTGCGACAGGCACGAGTGTGAACAACCTCGCTGGCCATGGATGAGGCGGCCCTTGCCTGGAACTAGCGAGGGCCCTCGCACCTTTACCTGCAGTTGGGGACAACCAGGTCCAAGCGAGGGCCGCCTTGCCCATGGCCAATGGGGCTGCGAGGGCCCTCACCTGTTCATAATCCCTATTCAAATAGCTTGCTTGACTGATTAAAGTGAGGTGAATTTCCTCTTGTTGTTGTCACTGTGCCTATGCTTGAGCTATCTTACTTAGTTTTTCCTTCTTAAGACATGAGGGGACGATAAGAGACTTCGTTGCACTCATTCATTTCGGAAGAACGAGTTTATTTTTCTTCTCGGGCAGTTTGATTTAGTCAACTGTTTCTGACTCGAGGCCCAATGATAGATAGGAGAGTGCTTTCAAGCACGAACATTGAATGTTGAGAGTCGGAGTAAGGCAATAAAAGAGGAGGTTCTTATCCTATCCGAGCAAGATTGATTGGATTCCTTGATTGTTGATTCCGATGTCAATATGGGATTTCAAATTTCTTCTTTACCCATTCTCTTGTGTTGAACTAAGGGACAAGTGGGATTGATTTTACTAGGCGACGTAGGGCAAGGCAGCCCTGGGTTCATTGGTGACCCTCACTGACCAATGGAGCAAAAAATCAAAATAAATGAAAAAAATTGCAAAATAAATAAAAAAACTTTATGAAAAAATCTATATGTACATTAAAATATTCAAAAGAATCGCTTTGTCGGTGCTATGTTAGCTTTTTCAATATCCACATAATCGATAGCACTTAAATGATCGATTTTTCAAAGTTTTAGCACTCAAGTGAATGAAAAACTAGTTATAGCACTCAAATGAGCGTCGTACAAAAGTTATGACACTCGTAATGTACTTACCTTCGGGTTCACAATTATCTTGAGCACCACATAATTAACAACAACACTTTCCTCACGTTACAAACTAACTCGGATACAATATCACAAAATGGTCACAATCAATTTCAAATGGATAAAACAATAGCAAATGCTTGATCTTGTTTTACGCAACCAAAATGCTATTTCTTTATTTTCAAAATTTGAGTTTACAAAAAAAAATAGTATTACCAGCTTGATGAAGTCAAAAGCAAACTACAAAAATTACTTGAGCTGACACATCTGAATTCCTATAAAATGTACTAAAAAAGGATTAAAAAGGAGTAAAAAGCTACTCTAATGCACGATTCAACTAATTTATACATATTTAACAATAAAATAATGACTATGTGCCAACGAAAGCTTGCCTACAGCGAATACTCATTGCTGTTTGATAAGGATAACTTGCGCGTCGAACTTGTTAAGGCCATAACTCCCTTAATTGAGCTCTGATTAAAGTGATCTTATAGTCTAAACGAAACTTATTCTACGTATTGCAAAAGCCTTAACATGATCAACCCCAAAAGACAACCTGAAAATAAAGATATAAGACCCCAAAATATACCTTTCGCATAGTACGGTAGGGTACTAAATTTAAAAAGCTCATTTCGAGCAAACCGTAACATCAATTCAACATCCGCCAAATTCCATGGCTTCGACACCTTAAATTTTTATCCTTTAGTATAAACGCTTCTAATCGACTCCTCAATTAAACCCACAAACTCATAATCGATCAAATTTCGAATTTTGCCCTAATTATTGAATACAACTTTAAAAGGATGAACAAAGCATTGAGCGCTTACTCGGCATTGAAAAAATGACGTTGATTCTTCTTCGGAGTGATGTCACACAAGAAATTCTCTCTTTCTATCTCTCTCTCTCTCCCCCTCTCAACGAGCGATGCTCGTTTCCTCGTTACCGTCACTGGCTCTCTTCTTCTTCATTTTCACATGTAGCTCTGCTAAAGAAGAAAGGAGAATGGTTGGATTTGGGCTGGTGTAATGGGTTAGGGTAGCTATAGAAAACATGAGCTTTTTGGGCCATTATTACATATATGTGGTTGAAGATCCCAACTGATGGAGGCGTTCAAAAAGGAGCCGAAATGACGACTTAATGACGTTATGGCTGCATTTGGAAAGACTTTTGGGAAAAGTCTTTGGGAAAATGTAAAGGCCTTTATATTAAAGTGATTTTATAAAATGCAAAAAATGTTTGGTAAACTGTAATTGAAAATACTTTAGAATGCGACTTTGAAAAAATACTGTTTGGTAAACATAAATTTGAAAAATCTTTTGACCGACCGACGATCTAATATTTTATTATTTTTAATAATTATTTTATTTTATTTTATTCTTTCTTTTTCCTTTTCTTTTTCTTTTTTTTCGTTTCCCTTTCTCAATCCCTGTCCTATCTCTAGTTAGTCCGACGACCGACCAGAGGCACGGCCAGCGAGGCTGAGCCTCTCTCGGCCATGGCGAGGCTCAACCTTGCTATCGTTGGGGGAAGCAACAACAGCGAGGTCGAGCATCGCTAGGGTTTCGACGAGAGTCCTCCTGTAAGGTCGAGGCTCGCCATCACCGGGCAAGCAGGGGGGAGGAGAGGGTGGACTGCTTAAGCTTGCAAGGTCGAGGGCGGTGGGATGGGCTTGCGAGATTGAGGGCGGAGGGCCGCGGTTGAGTCACGCCATGGTCAGGCAAGGGTCAACCTCGCAAACCCTCCTCCCCTTGCTCACCGGATGATGGCAAGGTTGTGCCCCGCCATCATAGGGTAAGCAAGGGGGAGGAGGGGATGAACCGCCTAGGTTTGCGAGGTTGAGGACAGAGGGCGGCAGCTTGGGCTGCGAGGTCGAGGACCGAGGGTGGCGACTAAGCCTTACCCGGCCATAGCGGGGCTCGACCTCGCCGTTGCCAGACGAGATAAGAGGGGAAGAAGAGGGTAGGCGAAGGGTGGCAGCGCTTGCGACCCGCGATGGCGGCGCTTGAGGCGGTGGCGACGGTGGAGACCAAGCCAAAGCCACAAAGCTCAAAGTTCAAGGCAGTCTTCAACCTACCTTTATTCCTGTTTGGGAGTCCAAAATCGTCTTTACAAGAAGCAAACTCATCCCCTCCCTAAATGAGCCATTATCTCCAGACTCCAGCTGAGAATCTTCTTTGTCCCCAACTTCCAACGCTAGGTAGTCATCAATCTCAAGTCAACACAACCGAAACTGCTTGAGCAAACTTCACATCTTGAAACAGAGTTCCCTGCTCTTCCTCTGGTTCCATGGCCAAGCTTCCCATCCATTGGGTTTCATATTTAATATGCATACACATTATTTCACATACATATGTCCGTTTTTATCTTCCTTATCATGAGAACATGCAAGATGGACGTGAGACGGCAAGGAACCACTCTTCATTTCAATACCCGACTCCTTTTTTAATGCTCAACCATGTGATTGTGATGCAATAACACACATATCCGCACGCATAATGCAGTATGACATCAAGCATTAAACATACATTATGCTGCCTTAGAACTA
>JAGVVM010018252.1:0-11410 GCA_019149425.1 Psidium friedrichsthalianum
CAACCCCTTGTTTTTATCAGGTTTGGACCCGTTGTCTGTGATAATATCCTGAGCGTCCGTACCTGCGTGATGTCCCTTTTGATGAACTTTGCAACGCTCTTGGGGGGGCTCCGTGACATTGCGTACAATTGGCCTCGATCCATTTGGTGAAGTAATCTATCGCCACCAAGATGGAAGCGGTGCCCATTTGAAGCGTGAAAGGTTGATTGGCCCGATCATGTCAATTCCCACATAGAGAATGGCCAGTCCTCAGACACATCTGATGAAGTTTATTTGGGGGAGCGTTGATCCTGTCTCCATATAACCTGGCACTGATGGCAAGATCTCACATGTTGGTTACAATCCGACTCCAGGTCTCCAATAGTAACCGAGCCTCATGATTTTCTTGGCGAGGAGTGGGTGGCGTTCATATGTGGTCCGCATTCCCCTTCATGGATCTCCTTCATAAGCAAGTTCGCTTCTTAGCACTTACACATCTCAACAGGATCGAGTCAAATGACTTTTTTATACAGTGTCTGTCCGCTGATGAAGAATTTGGTAGCCATCTTGGTTATGTACTTTCTATCTCCCGCCTGGCTCCCTGGAGGATACCTCCCTTCAGCAAATAATTCTTGATATCGTGATACCAGGGTTGGTCGTCAAATCCTTCCTCAATCACCATGCAGTAGACCGGTTGCTTGATAATGTCGACCCTTAATGGTTCAATATCTAAGCCCTCTGTGACCTGCAGCATGGACGATAGGGTGGCCAAGGTATCTGCGAAGTGGTTCTGAGTTCTGGGCAGGTACTCGAAGTCGATCTCTTCGAATTCTTCAATCATCTCCTCTAGGAACCTGTGATAGGGGATGAGCTTTGAGTCTTTGGTCTTCCATTCACCCTGGGTTGCAAAATGATCAGCATGGAGTCCCCGTACACTTGTAATTTCTTTACTTTCATAGCGAGGGCCAGTTGCAACCGAGAATACATGCCTCATACTCGGCAATATTGTTGGTACATGGGAATGTCAACTTCGCAGCGACCGATAATGTGTGCACTTCAGGAGATATAAGATTGCCCCGGTTCCAGACCCCGCGAGATTTTACTGCGCCATCGAAATACATCGTCCATTCACCTTCGGACAGATTGGAAATGCGATCTTCCGCCTTCTCATCACTTGGGACACCGGATCCCTAGGCAACCTCAGCCAACATATCTGCTATAGCTCGCCCCTTTACAGACTTCTGAGTTAAGCTTCTAACATCGAATTCTGACAGAAGAACCTGCCACTTGGCCAACTTCCCGATTAAGGCCGGCTTTTCCAGGAGGTATTTATTGGGTCGTTCTCTGTCACTAGCTGTATGCGGTGATGAAGAGTGTATTGCCTCAACCTGTGCAGTACCCATATTAACGCGACACAGGTCTTCTCCACCACGGGGTAATTCATTTTCTGATGCGGTGAATTTCTTGCTCAGATAATAGATGCTCGCTCCTTGCTATCCTTTGGACTTGCTTGAGCAAGCAAAGCTCCTAATGACTCCTGATGAACAGTGAGTACATGGTTAGCGGAGACCCGGTACGGGAGGCACCAAAACTAGTGGCGAGATAAGGTAGCTTTTGATCTCTCCACGCTTGATGGCATTCAGAATCCCATTTCACTTAGCTCCCTTTTTTAGCAGCTTGAAAAAAGTGGTTTCGCGACATCGGAGAGCTGACAGATGAACCTGGCGATGTAATTTAGTCTCCCCTCCCCAGCAAGCTTCTCACTTCTTTAACCTCGGGGGGTATTGAGGTCTAATATCGCCTTAACTTTGGAGGGTCGATTTCGACTCCCCGGTTACTCACCACAAACCCGAGAAGTTTCCCTACCGTGCCCCGAATATGCATTTGCGGGGTTTAATTTCAACCTATACTTCCCGGAGTCGTTCGAACAACTTTCTCAATATCTGAAGTGATCGTCTCCAGGTTTAGACTTCGCGATCATGTCATCGACATATACCTCTATCTCTTTATGCATCATGTCGTGGAATAGAGCCACCATAGCCCTTTGGTAAAGTTTGCCCCTGCATTCTTCAAGCCGAAGGCATAACCTTATAGCAAAAGGTGCCCCATGGCGTTATAAACGAGGTTTTCGCTTTGTCTTCCTCCTTTAAAAGGATTTGGTTGTACCCCGAGAATCCATCCATGAACGAGAACATGTCAAATCCCGCGGTGCTGTCGACCAAGACATTGATATGTGGGAGGGGAAAATCATCTTTTGGGCTTGCTTTATTCAGATCGCGATAATCTACGCAGACTCTGACCCTTCCATCTTTCTTCATCACCGGGACGATATTGGCAACCCATTCGGGATAAGCGATCACTTCGATGAATCCCACTTTTAGTAGCTTCATTACCTCTTCTTCGATCTTTTAGACAACTCCGGTTTCGTGCGTCGAAGCTTCTGTTTCTTGGCGAGAATACTCGGGTCCGTCGGGAGCGAGTGTTCGACAATATTCGGGTCCAAACCTGGCATATCTGCATAGGACCAGGCAAATACATCTTGGTATTCTTTGAGAAGTTCAGTAAATCGAGCCGCCTCAGACGAAGATAACCTTCCTCCTATCTTGACTTCTTTCACATTTTCAGAATCTCCGAGATCGACTGTAACAGTGTCCTCTGCGGTCAGTGGCTTATGCTCCTCATTCTGCCCCAGTCTCTCTTGATATCACTGGTGTCATCATCATTTTCTTCTTCAAACCCCGTAGGAGAAATCATCAGTGCGGTCTGAGCTACATAATAACCTGTTATGCATTGTGAGGGATGGTATGCCTGAAATGTTGCAAGCATGGTTAGTATGTCGTCGATTCTAATGAAGATGCATGAATTTTACAAAAATATTTTAAAAGGTTTTTTTTTAAAGAAATAAAAGAGAGGAGGGGGACTAATCCTCATTTCATCGGACGCCCTCGCTCCCCTAAAAATTTTTCGGAAAACAAAGGATCATGTGGGAAATTAGCCCTCAAGCTTCAAAATTTTGAAGCCGAGTATCATCATTGGGCCGATTTGTCATCCCACATGTCCCCAACAAAATTCGTGGGTTTTTTATTAGAAAACGGACCGCATTACAGCATGCACCACTTGGACAACGGTCCGAGATCCAAGGGCATTTTTTTTCTTTTATTATTATTATTATTATTTTTATATGGACTAAAAGGGAAATGCATTGCCTAGGAATGAAACAACATGCATGAATAAAATGTATAAAGGAAAGAGGGGCCTCTTTACTCAGGCTGGTCGGATTCCTTCTCAGTTATTCGATGATGACACTGACCGTGTCCTCTAGAAGCGGTTGGACAGGTCTGGTTCCGCTGCGTCTGGATCATTTCGTCTGCCAGCATCTTGGAGCGTCCTGAAAAATACTGGTCCAGAGGGCTGCTGATCGTGCTAGCTCTCCCTTTCCATGCCCTGAGCCGATGGATGGCCTAACTCTACCTCCCTGGCTTCCATGGCCTCCATACTGGCCTCGGCCTCGGCCTCTAGAAGCGAAACCCCCACTGGACTTACCGGTATACCCCAAAATGTCCGTCGCTCGTTAACGTCTAACTGCAGTGGCGACCTGATTCCCTGGCCATTCCTTCCTAGCCCGCGTCCGGGAATAAAACCGTGTGCCAGCAATATCTTCCCAGGTGCCAAAGTATACTGGGAAGGTTCAGGAATTCTCCTCCTACCCCCGACAGGTGCATGCGTGACGGCCACCAACTCAAGAGAGTGATAGCTAGCTTCCTCTTTCTGTTCTAGCTCTATGTACGGGACTGCGCTCTTCTGGTATGCTGCTAAGTCTGTTTCCCCGTGTATCGTTATCACCTCCCGTTTACCACGAATCTGATTTTCTGGGGTAGACTCGATGGTATTGCGCCTGCTGTATGAATCCACGGCCTGCCCAGTAAAAGTCCGAAGGCGCTAGGAAGATCCTGTTGACACCTGATTTTTAATCATTTTTTCTATTGCTAAAATATAAAAAATCCATAAAAATTCATAAAATTGAAAATCAACTTTGGGGACCTTAGCCAAGCCTAGGAACCAATTTTGACCAAAAAACGATTTTTCATATTTCCGTATTTAATTTAAGAATTTTTCTATAAATTCATAAACAAAAAATTAAGAAAAATGAGAAAATTGAAAAATCAGTTTGGAGCCTTGGCCAAGCTTAGGCAACTATTTTCGAACAAAAAATAATTTTGTGTATTTAGATATATATATTGTTTATATATTTTAGAAATTATGAGAATATTTAATAAATAATAGCATTTGAGGCCACACAAATATATAAAAATTGTCAATATTTTATTTTAAATCCCTTTTCATGTTGGCCATCACAAGTTAAAAAATCCAATTCGGGGTCGTGTATTCCTTCACGAGCATAATCTCGAACCGGGCCTAAAAAATTCAATTTGAGTCAATTTATTTTCATTTTTCACTTTTAGGAGTTGTGACATTGTTCTCTAATATTTCAAATTTTTATATTGGCCAATTATACCCAGAATGACTCAATTGTGCAAAAGGGCTTTAATTAAATTCTGCATTATTTTCAGTGGCAAGAAATGAGCTTAAATTGACATGTGGTGAATTTTGACTAAGTATAGGGAAGTATGTCAAATTGTGAGGAGATTTGGACTTAAAGAAATATTTTTTCAGGGACTAAATTGTAAATACTTAAAATTCAGGGACTAGAGTGCAAATACCTAACTCTTAAGGATTATTTTGCAATACAAAAAAAAGAGTTAGTGGATAAATTAGAATAGAGAAGGGAAGATGGAGAAGAGGAGATGGAGAAGAGAAGAGGGAGAAGAATGGATGGAGAAAATAAGATAAGAATAGAGAAGGGAAGATGAAGATGAAGAAGAGTTAGTGGAGAAATTAGAATGGGAGTAGATAAGAAGGGAAGATGGAGATGAAGAAGAGTTAGTGGAGAAATTAGAATGGGAGATAAGAATAGAGAAGGGAAGATGAGATGAAGAAGATTAGTGGAGAAATTAGAATGGGAGATAAATATGGAGAAGGGAAGATGAAAATGAAGATGAAGAATAGTTAGTGGAGAAATTAGAATGGGAGATAGAGTTAGTGGAAAAATTAGAATGGGAGATAGATGAGTAGGTTATAAAAGGAGGAAGAAGTGAGCTTGAGAAGGGGATTTTTTGGGGAGAAGATTTTGGATGTTTGAGAGAGTTTTGGGAGATTGAAGAAAAATTTGAGAGAAAAAAATACCAAAAGAGAGAGAATTTTGAAGATGGTGGAGTTTAAAGCTAGGGGTTATCATCACAAATTCCTTCATCGATCAATATAAATCAAGAGTTCATCCTCGTCAACGAGCAAGCAAATTCGAGCTAAGTGTTTTTATTATTTAGTTATTTATGGTTTTACTCGCAAATTAGCACAAATTGTATACACTTTCTCCATCTCCCATTTTTTCCCATATTTTATGTCAGGAGAAGGATATCTCTATGTCAACAGCAAAAATCTCGTAGAGATGCAAAAATCGGCCCAGACAAGCTCCTAAGCTGTCCACCGATTTCTCAACTGATCTGTGACAAAGTCCCTCTTAATTCAAAAGAAACTCTCTATATTGGGAACATAGAGAGCGAAAATCAATTATAGAAATCCCTCCCAAAAAAACGGGAGATAGTACTCTTTCCACTCTTCTGGTTTTAGGTGCAGATTAGCACATATTTTGTATACTGACACTTCACTTATTTTATGTCAGGAAGCCGCAGCTCTATATCAATGGTCAACCCTATGGAAGCACAAAATCGGCTTGGAGGAGTCCTCAAGCATGCACAATTTCAAATTGTTGAATCAATTCGTTGTATTTCATTTTAAAGAATTCATACCCCAGAATGGAGAGGACAAGTCCATCCGCAATTTAAATATCTGCACCATAAATCCCAAAGGGAAGAGCCAAGCCAATGCTTAGCCTCCCATTGGAGGTTTTTACTTACAGTAGTTAAATACCTGCAACTTAAATACCTGTACCTTAAATCCCAAAGGGAAGAGCCAAGCCAATGCTTAGCCTCCCATTGGAGGTCTTTACTTACAGTAGTTAAATACCTGCAACTTAAATACCTGTACCTTAAATCCCAAAGGGAAGAGCCAAGCCAATGCTTAGCCTCCCATTGGAGGTCTTTACTTACAGTAGTTAAATACCTGCAACTTAAATACCTGTACCTTAAATCCCAAAGGGAAGAGCCAAGCCAATGCTTAGCCTCCCATTGGAGGTCTTTACTACAGTAGTTAAACCTGCAACTTAAATACCTGTACCTTAAATCCCAAGGGAAGAGCCAAGCCAATGCTTAACCTCCCATTGGAGGTTTTTTACTTACAGTAGTTTAAATACTTGCAACTTAAATACCTGTACCTTAAATCCCAAAGGGAGAGCCAGCCAATGCTAGGCCTCCCATTGGAGGGTTTATTCACTGTTATGTACTTCCTATAATTTAATTTTTGAATCATCAGACCCAAAAGATGAGTAGATCGTAATACTGCACAGAAGTCGTTAACCCACTCCCTCTTTCGGCTTCAGGGAATCTTTAACACTTAAAAAAATATAACAAATAAAAATATATACCATCCATGCATCCTATTTAAAAAGTGAAAACACAAGAGAGAATACCCTACTAGAGCCTTAGGAATAAACCAAGCTTGAGTTGCCGAATTAGGATATCCATGAAATTAAGGTACCGAAAGGGCATTAGTTTTAATTAACTAGTGTAACCAAGTCCCCGAGCTCATAATCTCTGGTTCGCAGGAATAAATTAGTTCTCCCGCTAATTTATTTAGGTTTCTAATCGACCTACCAAGAACGATTAGTGGCGACTCCAAATTTCAAAATCATTTAAACAAAAACCAAAGTTGCGATTCGGTAGGGCTTGGGAGGGTCCGCGTTAGGTTAGTCAAATCTAATTAACCTAATAATCCGTTAACCCCTTTTAATACTTTAAAAAGTTTTTTTAGAGGGTCGCGACAGATCCATAACTTGAAACCCAATGGAGAACTCTACAGGTCCGATGAAGACGTCCAGGTCGATCTCGCCAACTACGGTCTTCCTCATCCCATCAAACGCCCTGATGGTGGCCTTGGAGGTGCGGATGAGTTCCTCGTTTACGCCCAAGTTCCTGAGCGTAGCTAATGGGCATATATTGAATGCCGAGCCATTGTCGATCAACACATGGGAGATGTGCTTGCCGTGGCTCCTGGCCGATATGTACAGCGCCTTGTTATGGGCCCACCCGTCTACAGGGACGTCTTCATCTGAGAAGGATATCTGATCATTCAGCAAAATGGATCCGACAAATTCCTCCAGCTGCACCTCGTTTATCGTCTCCGGTACGTGCACTTCGTTCAGCACCTTCATCAGTGCATTCTTATGCTTTTCTGAGTTTATAAACAGGTCGAGCAGTGATATCTGGGCTGGCATCTTCCGCAGTTGCTCTATCACTTCGAATTCGCTTGTCCTGACGATGGACAAGGCCCTCTCTGCATCTTCTTTTGATACTTCTCTCTTCTCAGGTTCGCCTTCCCTCGGTGCGTAGCACCTACCGGACCTCATGACCGTATCGATCTCTTCCATCCCATAGTCCCAGGGGACAGCTTTAGGATCGTACTCTACTGGCGGAGGGACCTTTATCACGATTTTCTCGGTTTTAGCGTCTCCCAGCGTCTCCTCATCTTCCAGCCCCAAACTGGATAGGGAAATCACCACGCGCTCCGCGGAATCACTCTTGACGTCATCCCACTTGTCTACTTCGTCTAGCTTGATGACAAAGGGGGCTTTCGTTCCTATCATCGCAATCAACTCGTCCTCATCGATGTGGTGCGAGTCGTAATCCGGACACCATGGTTCTGGCGTCATCCTCATCGGCTCTGGCGGAGAGTCATTCTGTCTTCGGCCATCGCTAGTCCACACCGATTCCATAGAAGAGCCAGCCCGGTCAGAGTCCCTCTTGCTTCCAAGTTTGCCCCTTTGAAGGATTTGCTCGTGCCTCACTCCGATGCTTATCACATGATCAAAAGATTGAAATCCGTATGCGCACATGCGCTCGAGGTATTTCTGGGGAAGGACCTGTATGAAGATTTCCAACATTTCTCTCTCATCTAGTGGGGGTAAGACCTGCCTTGCCTGCAGCTCCCATCTACGCGCGAATGCTTTGAACCCTTCGCCCTCCTTCATGGTAACGTAGGTGAGATCGTCCTTGCCGACTATGGACCTTACGTTGGCCTCAAATCGCTGTATTAACTGCCTTTCGAGATCTTTCCAGTCAGCAATCCAGTCGAGGTCGACCGAGCGATACCAGTACAAAGCCGGGCCGATCAGGCTACACTCGAAGTTGCTGATGAGGACCTGATCGTCCTCATGATGACCAGCCATCCTGCTGAGGTAGCAGGAGATGTGGTTCAAGGGGCAACCTTCCCCTCCGAACTTGTGCGGGAACGTCATCGATTGGTCGGATTGATGTCGTCCTCCTTCCGGGGTAAGGATTGCCTTCAACTCACGCACCATGCTGGCTAGGTCTTTGGATTGATCTTCCAATTCAGCTATTCTTCTATTTTGCCATTCGATGGTTCTCCTCAGCTCCAGTATCTGATACTTCTCTTCTACGGGCGGCGCCCGTATGCTTTCCGCCATTTCTGACAGCTCGGCCATTAGACTGTCCATGCCTTTCTCTAAACCGACGAGCCGTTCTTGAGTTCCCAAGTCACATTCTTCCTTTGCCTGGGTCGGGGCTGTTTCACCCACTTCACCTAACGCTTCTTCTTCGTTAACAGGGTCATCCATGCCCCCCCACCCGTCAGGGACAATATCTTCGGTTCTATCAAAGAAACTCGGTGGAACGGAATAAAGCACCCGGTAATTATAGCCTCCGCTATCCTGTCCCAAGGTGTCTACTATATCTCCTCTTTCCAGGGCCTCCCG
Source organism: Psidium friedrichsthalianum (assembly GCA_019149425.1). Lineage (NCBI taxonomy): Eukaryota > Viridiplantae > Streptophyta > Magnoliopsida > Myrtales > Myrtaceae > Psidium > Psidium friedrichsthalianum. Next base: position 8,927 of record JAGVVM010018252.1, read on the forward strand.
TAGGAACTTCTTGTCGGCCTCGTGTGCCCTTTTGCGACGGACGTCCTCATCATCTGGTTCCTCGTCAGACTCTTCAACGGCGCGTTCTTCACTCGGCCCGTGTCCACGTGGGGCCTCTCCTAACCTTCCGTTGTCTGCATCACCATTGTCCCAAATAGCGTTCACCCTCCCGTGGTCTGGCAGAGGGTTCTGCTGCACGTTCGGCTCTGTCTTATCAAATTCCAGCATTCCCCCGTCTATCAGCGCCTGCACTTTATACTTGAGCACCAGACAGTTGTCCACATTATGCCTCTTTTCTCCCATGTGGTATGCGCATGACTGGGTCTCGTCGAACCCGGGGAACCTCGTTGGGTTCGGTCTTGGAGGCTCTTTGGCGACTAAGTGCCCGTCTAACAGCATGGGCAGTAGCCTTGACAGAGGGCGAGGGAGTGGTGTGAAGGATGGTGGAGCTTTCTTCCTGGCCTCGAGCTTCCTTGGGGCCAATCCTGACGTTCCACCCTGAGTGGGGGTGGATTCTGGGAACTTCTTCGGCTTCGGGGGGTTTGGTACAAATGCAACGTCTCCCGCGTTTTCTCGCTCTCTCCTGGTTAGATAAAATCGTCTGATCGGTGGTTCTGACACGCGCTTCTCTCTAAGCGCCCACTCATGACGTTTTGCCACCTTGACAAGGTGGGTGAAGGTCTGACAGCCCGACGTGTTTAGTTTCTCGAAATAATCGAGTGGCAGCGTTTTCAAAAACAGATCCACTAACTCCTCCTTCGGGATAGGCGGTTTCACCTGAGTGGCTATAGCCCGCCACCTCTGACCAAAGGTGCGTATCGTCTCGTTTCTTCCTTTCGCGGTTCTCAACAGGTCTTCTCTGGTCGGTGCCGTGGCCGTGTTGAACTTGTACTGGTGCAGAAAATCTTCGGCCAAATCCTCCCAGCTATCGTATTCCTCCATGTCCAGTTCAATAAACCAGGCCAACACGGCGCCTGACAAGCTCTCCTGGAAGGTGTTCATCAGCAATGGGACGTAGTCCGAGTAGTGCGCCATCTTGCGCAGGTAATATCTCAGGTGAGCCCGGGGACAGCCTGTCCCATCATACTTCCTCACGAACTCCGGCTTCTTGTATCCAGCCGGGACTTCGATCTTGGTGAATGGAGAGATCTTGTCGAACCTGGCCAGTTCGTAACCCTGGCTGCTCAAGCACTCTTCGATCTTCGCGAGCCTCCTCGCGCCTTCTTCAGTCTTAGCCGGTGGCCTTTCCTTCTTTTCTTTTTCCAAGTCGATAACGAACGAAGGGATTTTATGGGGCACATCTTTCTCAGATTCAGTGCCTGTGGTCTGGTTGGTATCGAAATCGTTTGAAGTGGTGGGGTTAACTTCGGGTGCAGCTGGGGCCTTTCCTTGCGCAGTCATCATTGACTTCATTTCCGCCATCATAGCGGCCATCAAGTTAATCTGATCCTCGAGGCCAGTCACTCTGGAAGTCAGCTCTTCAGCCATCTTTCGCGTCTTACTGCGAGTCTTCGTGACTACAGAATTTTACCTGTTTTAAAAGTAGCGAGTCAGGGATTCGCGAGTTGAATAAAAGTGCAGGAACTTAAAACCTTCTTGATACTATGTTTACACATGGTTAATGGGGGAAAGACTCGATCATGAGCCTTAGCCTCATGAAATCGGTCTTTCTACTCATTAAACGCGTATGAGCATACTATCAAGGAGGTGGATAACCCATGGTAATTACTTAGTTTAAGAAAATGATGATGAATGATCATATATGAAAATGTCATGATCCTATTACAATCAGAAGCAAAATCAAGTAGGGAAATCGTCTATTCTATCCGACGGCGCTTGGAGGCTAAGGCATCCTCGCTGTCTTCCGATTCATCCAGGTCCCATTCCTGCGGGTCTTCATCTTCTTCGGCCGGTGGCGGTCCCATGTGCTCTGGTACATATGGCTCTACTCCAGGCAGGTGCGGGACGATGTAGTCCGGTACGTATGGCTCTACGAGGGATTGTCGATATTCCTTGAACAACTTGATGTAGTCCTTGGATGCTCGTTGGACGTTCATCTCGTCATTTAGGTAGTCTGGCCATTCCACGCTCTGCAGTGGGGAATTCTTCAGGGTGTGGATGACGAGGTCGTTCTTGGCCTGGTACGCTGCCTTTGTTTCCTTGGTAAGCTCACGTCGTGGCAAGTCGAAGGTGAAGACTCCTGGTCGTACTGCCGGCGGGACTTCTTGTAGCATGCCAAATTGCCTTACCACCCTGATAGGATAGTAGGCGGTTCCACCCATGCAGCCTAGTAAAGGGATATGGTCCCCATCTACTCCTGTGATGCGAGCTTCTAGGATCTTAGGCCAGGTTAAGCGCCAGCGAAGTTGTTTCGGCTCTAGGTCTTCTAGTTTTTTTCTCCAATTCTCGAAGGACAGTTCCTTGACGGCGGACTGACATTTCAGGAAGGAACTGAGTGGGTGGACATGTCGGCTGATCTCGTAA
>JAGVVM010018256.1:0-21507 GCA_019149425.1 Psidium friedrichsthalianum
AAAGCACATTCATTGATGCAGCAAATGCAAGCTTTTCTGGTGGAAGGTTTTCCATGAGATTTCCCAACTATTGCTATCGAATTCCCTTTGTGCTACTAGAACCCTTCCATATCCCAAGCGGTATGATCTGAATGCTAGATGTGATTACCATGCTATGGCAATAGGGCATCCCCAATTCCCCTTGTACCGAGGAAGAGTTTCTGAATCCGTTGCTATTGGTTTGCCACGAAAGGATTTTCACTCTTCAAGCAAGCTAGGTACACAATTGACTTTCAATCTATTTCGTGTTGGCTACAGCATAAATTTGAATTGGGAAAGAAAAATCCATGGACCGACTCATCATCTCCATCGCCGGAGGAACTTCAAGATCACCCCCAAGACGCCATCGATACTTGTTTAGGCAATAAGAGATCATCTATTATTGATGAAATAAATGGATAAAACATATTTAATTGAGATGACTTGCTAAAATGCCTTAATTAGTGATGGAATATTGGAATAACAGAATGCAAATTCTCGTGAAAGATATGAAGTGAGCCTTTGACACTCTAATTATTTATGACATGTCTAGTATCCTTATACAATATAAAAAAAAAATGATGTTATATTGCGAAATCAAATATCCTAACATGCAAGTTTAAATTGACAAAAGATGCAGAAACATTTAATTAATAATGAAAGTATTTCGGTATCGTGCGAATTTCATCCATTCATTTTCTCTTTATATTATTTTGTCACTATTTTCTTGCATTTTACAAGAAATTGTGATTACCAATCATTCGAATGGGCAAGTGAATAATTTCTATTCCGGTCTTTCAAAAGTAGGTATTATTTTTTTCAAAAGGGACCATACTTTTTCCATAGATTCTGACTATGACTTCACGAGGGCACTCTGCCAATTGCTTCCTGTTTGCAACTTTCACTTAAGTGGCTTCTGTCAACATCATCTTTTGATTTGATTTATCTTGTGGAATATATCTTTCCTTTTTTCTATGAGTAAAACAAAAGGTGGCGGATAAAGTGGCGAAGTCACTCAGCTTAAAGTCACCCCTTTTCTTCTCTTACGGCATGGCTCGAGATTGGACGTGGGAACTTTCAAAATCTAGTTGGTAACTGGTAGATTATTTATCTTTAGGAAATTCAAAATGACATCGATAAGGTGTCGATTCACATGGTAAGAGAAATTTACACCTCTTCTTGTGATCTTGAACTCAATTCTTATAGGAAACACTTCAGAAGTGAACTCCCGAACGCATCGGGCCGATACGAGGGAGTAAACCCTTAAGATCTCCTACCGAGGTGGACCTGTCAAGAGGCCCCACCCAGGGCGACAAATTTGTCGCATCCGAGCTAAACACTCGACTGCTCGGCCAATCACTCACTCAGGCGTCTAATCGTAAGCATACGACGAATTTTACATCATTTCTTTAACATTGCATCGTTCCACTTGCTTTTTGGCTTTTTATATTTGGAATGGATCGAACCATGCCCTTTGACCCGTCAGCCATTGAGCACAAAGCACATGTCGAGACACGTTCTTCCAAATGAACATGTTTTTCTTTTTCTTTTTCTTTTTTGCTCTGCAAATAAAAGCAACCTTTTGACCAAAAACACAAAATAAAAGTAACCTAAGTATTACGCGTTGTAATAGCATTCTTTTTTTTTTTTTTAGGTAACGAAAAATGCTCTGACAGATTCTTGGAATTTAGTCATCGTCAAATCTGAAATAACGGCCTCCGGTAAAGTAGTTAAATTTGTTTTTTTTTTTGTAAAAAGTAAAAAAAAAAAAAACGGCAGGTCATGTATAAGATATAACATCGTTTCCGGATATGCCGAAGGAGAATTTATGTCCTGACACTAATTTAAATTTTCTGCTAACTCTATGAAGAGCTCGAAGAACTTTCGGCCGATTGGAGATGTGTGGGCAGCTAGGGTTGAGAAGGGCGATTCTATCGTTCTGTCGAAAGAATTTTTGATTAGCTGTATTTCGATAATTTATCGATAACATCGTCACTTTTATGGTAGTTTTACTGTTCTTGAAACTTTATAAATGGTCTATTTTTCTTATATTTTACTGGTTTTCATTCGTGTTTCATATCAAGAGCTTAAATTTATCAACTTTTATATGAGTTATAGATACTTATTTGAGTGGTTTATCAACTTTTTTTTTTCCCAATCAATTCCCAACCTTGGCCAAACCTTAGGTAAACATATTAGGTGCCTACACAAGGGAAATAAAATTTGGTAATGCTTGAGTTCAAATAATTAGTTCTGCATCAGTTCAAATTTGGTAACACTCGACCCAAGCGGCTCACCGGCCTAATCAAGTGATTAAGTGTAGCTCAAGCAAACAAGATATACCGATGTATTTAGCTCAAGCTTGAAGCTTCGAGATTTAATTGGTTTTAAGTCGACACTTATCATCGAATGCTTGGAAGGATTAGCATAGAGAAATCCTCCATTGAAAAAACCTTCACGGTTCCAGTGTACTTTTCATCCCCTATATTTTATGTATTGTGCAATTGAATCCTTGAACTTTTATTCTATCCAATTGAGTTTTCTCCAACTTTGCGACAAATTGATAGCGTGACCAAGATGTGTCCTCTCCCCACCTTCTTCATTTCGATAGCCTAAACAACAAATGGATAACCTGCTTGATCTGAATATACAAAAAAAAAAATGGTCACGTAATATTGTTATTCTCAGAGCACACGTGGATTTTGTTTATCCATAGAAAAACCACATAATATTTAACATATAACGAAAAATGTCATGTAATATTTGACATTTAATGTAAAAAGCCATTTAATAAATTTATTGACGGAGGCACTTAAGCGATCTGTTTTTATTTTTATTCGATTTGACACTTAAGTGAGTAGACAAAAAAATTTGGCACTAAAATGAGCGTCATACGAAATTTTCGATACTCCTGGTATCCTTATTCCTATAATAGATAGAATATACACAAACCCTTAAGCTGAAAGTTTGAATAGATCACGTGTTAGAGTTACGACACGTGTTTTACCGCGCGGCATGCAAAGAGGCATCATCAAGTGTCACCCGGCAAGCGCAAAAGTGAATTTTATTTAAACTTTGACGTTACTTCTATATACTAGGTAGAATCTCGATCGATCACTAAGCCAAAAGTGCATTAATCGAATATAGGCCACGTGTCAAAATCACAACATGTATTTTGCGGCGCAGCATGTACAGAGGCAAAGTGAAGTGTAACCCAGCAAGATGGAAATGAACATTCTCGTAGTTTCGACATTAGTTGTACATGATGGGCAAATGAATGGTCTAGGCCAGCACCATAGCTAGTCCTAGACCACTTTTGTGCATATCTATCTCTGTGGGAGAGTCCACCAACCACAACATGCTGGTGGACTCCAAGCCCATCACTTGTTTGCCATAGGAGTTTTCTAGCAGAAAACACCATGCTTTTAGGGCATTACGAGTATAGCATCTTTGTTCGAACCCACCCCCCCCCCCCCCCCCCAAAAAAAAAGTATGGCAGCTTTGGCATATGAAAAAAAAAAAGAGAGCATGACATTTGAGCCGGTCTATGCGAAATATATTCTAGTCACTATGAACGCATTTGCCTAATCGGCATGTATGGGTACGCATAGAACTACTTGCCTCAAGGAGTAATCGTCGAATTCTGTTTGCATTAACACTGGTTTAATGCATATAAGACGCCTCTAAGTGCCGATTCTGGAATCAACAGTCTATTCTCGGGCGGCACGACAAAGTTACGATGGTTTAAGCGCGACATTGAACTTAATTTATTGTCGTCATGGCCAAGTATAGACGCGAATTTACAATAGAGGTCACATATAAACAAACAATATGAAATAGTCCTAACAGAGAGATGGAGAAGTAATTCTAGAATACTATATGATTCAGTGTTTAGTCATTCTTTAAAGAATTTGCATCGGCCAGGCGTGCTTGAGCAACGTTGGCTTGCTGATGTCCTCAAGTGATCATTGGCCGGCGAAAACCATTAGTAGTTCATTAAGCACACAGGCTTCCTTCCTTCCTTCTTTTATTTTTGTTATTTTTAGAAGGAACTCTAACATATGATCTTTGGAAAAAAAATTATTAATCTCATCGATTAGGTTAAATACAAGTTAGGGCATGCATAACAATACTTTCGAAGTAAAATTTCTGCTCCAGAAGTGCTGCTGGACCGTAAATTTTCATTTGGTTATACAATATATATATATATATATATATATATATATATATATATATTACTTTTGGAGCATTATTTTTACTCCATAACTAGTTTTGACATCACTTGAAAAACTAAAAAAAAAAAATTTACTTCAATCCGGAAGTAAAAAAATCAACTTCTGACTAGAAATTGATTTCTAAATCAAAAGTGTTGTCATGCATGCTAAAGACTGAAATGACCCAAATATGAAATTATTTATTTACTCTCTCTCTCTATATGTTGTTGTAAAGGTATAAGGCACTTTAATAGTTCCAATTCTTATTTTTTTTCCCTCATATTTGTTATGCATGTTACTCACTTTACTCTTCGCTATCCTATCTATGTGGTTATGATCTCTACATTATTTTTCATGTGTAATGCCCGACTCAACGGTCGGGTCCGACTATTTATACCTTATTGCGCATGGAATCAAAAGCAGGCATAACCGAGTTGAACCCGAACCAAGCCCAACTCGACCCAAAAGACGACACGTAGAATTTCAAGATCATTGACAATTTAAGCTCGACTTTAGGACCTGGCCTGGTCCTATCCTAGCTGGCTCAAGGAGCACCTCTATGAGCGATTCTTGAGTTTTGGTCATGGTATTTATTGGACATCAAGGGTCTGCATGGTAATCAATCTGTTCTAAAAAACTGATTTTGATTACAATGACTTTTTCTTATTCTATTCTTGGATGATTTTTAGAGAACCAGAAACGCGTTTGATAATTGCACAAAATTTCTATTTCTAAAAATTGTTTCTCTTCCTAATTTTTTCATTTAAGTCAAATAATTATGTAGTTACTTTGTAAAATTTCATCCTAAATTGAAGACTAATTTTCAATGCACACTAAAATAATTTAAAATATATTTATTTTTTTAGCATGTTATAAATGAAAACACAAATTTTAATACATGACGTTTGAAGTTCGATTGAGGGATGTGACACGTTCTCATAACGAGGACTCATTTTTTTCTTTAAATGTTGAGTTGTCCAAATACATACAAACATAGCCCCGAATAACCAAATTATCCACTGAAAAAAAGACCAAGTTATCCTCCTTGATACAAAGTACAAGTGCTTCACTATTATTTTGCAACTTCTGTCCTAAATCCAAGTGAGTGTTTGGCTTCAGCTTCATGTGTAGATGGTCACATTTTGTGACACATGGCTACGAGTATATATGTTACAATCCGTACGTTGAATGCCCTCATCTTTTGCGACATTTTTTGTAAAAGAGTGAAATCTATGAAATCTAGGAAATTTAGGCCCAAAATTATGAAAATCAAGTCAAACTAGCCTAATTTAAGCTTCTTCTATTTTTAGGAATTTTCGAAATTTTGTGATTTTTAAAAATTTCCAATTTTTCGAAATTTTTTATTTTTATTTTTATTAGATTGAGGGAAAAGTGACAAGAGAACTAGAAGGGAAAAGCGAGAGAAGTGAGACTTCATTCTGTTTTGTGATTCTCAAAAGTGATTTTTTTTCCAGAACTAACTTTTTTTTTGTTTTGGATTTGCCCTAAAACTGATTCTGATTCTCCAAAAACTGATTCTGAGAACAGAATCAGAATCAGAATCAGAATTATTTGCGTTACCAAACATGATTCTCATTCTTTACTATTTCAGGGAACGGAATCAGAGAATCAGAATGGTTACCATGCAAGCATTATAAAAATAAAAACAGACATGCTCAAAACTCAACTTCCTTCTACAAACAGACATGCGGAATTGAACACTAGGTGACAGCCACGACTCTCGAGAGCGATTGGCGAGGGTCAGGCCCTTGTACATGGCCAGCAACCCTCGCGGGACTTTGAACAAAATAAAAATAAAAAATAAAAATAAAAATAAAAATAAAAAAAAAAATAGGGAAAGATAAAAAAAAAAAAATAGATTTTTTTTATTTTTAAGAAAATTATAATAATTGTCCACATAATTTGAGCATTATAATTTTTTAATAATTTATAAGTTTTGCTAATTTGGATTAAATATGAAAATGCTTTATAATATGGGATGGGTCGAGTATGTGTGGGGTCAGATATGGGCCAAAAAATTTGTACTACAATAAATGGGGTTAATAGGTCAATTTAAGTTGAACCATTTATGACCCGAAACTAAATCCAACCCAACCCACTCATTTAATAGGTTTAGATCGGGTTCTGCAAGAAGACGGGAGAGGAAAACAAAAAATAGGAAACGAAGCAAATTCTGAAAAATTCTCAAAATTTCTATTTTCTCTTTCTTATCCATCTTTTCCTTTTAATATGTTTATCTTTTATTTTTTTTCAATTTTTTTTCTAACGTGGCGCTTGGTGGACGCCACATCCCCACCATGCGTCTTAAAAGAATTTCATGGTAATATTTGTATAAATTTGTAGAAGAATTGATAGATGGAAAAAAAATTAATATGTGATAAACAAAAAAATACGTTATATTAACGTATTTTTTGTTTATCACATATTAATTTTTTTTCCATCTATCAATTCTTCTACAAATTTATACAAATATTACCATGAAATTCTTTTTTAAGACGCATGGTGGGGATGTGGCGTCCACCAAGCGCCACGTTAGAAAAAAAAATTGAAAAAAAAATAAAAAAGATAAACATATTAAAAGGAAAAAGATGGATAAGAAAGAGAAAAATAGAAATTTGAGAAAATTTTCAGAATTTGCTTCGTTTCCTATTTTTTGTTTTCCTCTCCCGTCTTCTTGCAGAACCCGATCTAAACCTATTAAATGAGTGGGTTGGGTTGGATTTAGTTCGGGTCATAAATGGTTCAACTTAAATTGGACCTATTAAACCATTTATTGTAGTACAAATTTTTTGGCCCATATCTGACCCCACACATACTCGACCCATCCCATATTATAAAGCATTTTCATATTTAATCCAAATTAGCAAAACTTATAAATTATTAAAAAAATTATAATGCTCAAAATTATGTGGGACAATTATTATAATTTTCTTAAAAAATAAAAAAAATCTATTTCTTTTTTTTATCTTTCCCTATTTTATTTTTATTTTTATTTTATTTTTATTTTTATTTTTATTTTGTTCAAAGTCCCGCGAGGGTTGCTGGCCATGTACAAGGGCCTGGACCCTCGCCAATCGCTCTCGAGAGTCGTGGCTGTCACCTAGTGTTCAATTCCGCATGTCTGTTTGTAGAAGGAAGTTGAGTTTTGAGCATGTCTGTTTTTATTTTTATAATGCTTGCATGGTAACCATTTGATTCTCTGATTCCGTTCCCTGAAATAGTAAAGAATGAGAATCATGTTTGGTAACGCAAATAATTCTGATTCTGATTCTGATTCTGTTCTCAGAATCAGTTTTGGAGAATCAGAATCAGTTTTAGGGCAAATCCAAAACAAAAAAAAAAGTTAGTTCTGGAAAAAAAATCACTTTTGAGAATCACAAAAACAGAATGAAGTCTCACTTCTCTCGCTTTTCCCTTCTAGTTCTCTTGTCACTTTTCCCTCAATCTAATAAAAAATAAAAATAAAAAATTTCGAAAAAATTGGAAATTTTTAAAAAATCACAAAAATTTCGAAAATTCCTAAAAATAGAAGAAGCTTAAATTAGGCTAGTTTGACTTGATTTTCATAATTTTGGGCCTAAATTCCTAGATTTCATAGATTTCACTCTTTTACAAAAAATGTCGCAAAAGATGAGGGCATTCAACGTACGGATTGTAACATATATACTCGTAGCCATGTGTCACAAAATGTGACCATCTACACATGAAGCTGAAGCCAAACACTCACTTGGATTTAGGACAGAAGTTGCAAAATAATAGTGAAGCACTTGTACTTTGTATCAAGGAGGATAACTTGGTCTTTTTTTCAGTGGATAATTTGGTTATTCGGGGGCTATGTTTGTATGTATTTGGACAACTCAACATTTAAAGAAAAAAAAATGAGTCCTCGTTATGAGAACGTGTCACATCCCTCAATCGAACTTCAAACGTCATGTATTAAAATTTGTGTTTCATTATAACATGCTAAAAAAATAAATATATTTTAAATTATTTTAGTGTGCATTGAAAATTAGTCTTCAATTTAGGATGAAATTTTACAAAGTAACTACATAATTATTTGACTTAAATGAAAAAAATTAGGAAGAGAAACAATTTTTAGAAATAGAAATTTTGTGCAATTATCAAACGCGTTTCTGGTTCTCTAAAAAATCATCAAGAATAGAATAAGAAAAAGTCATTGTAATCAAAATCAGTTTTTTAGAACAGATTGATTACCATGCAGACCCTTGATGTCCAATAAATACCATGACCAAAACTCAAGAATCGCTCATAGAGGTGCTCCTTGAGCCAGCTAGGATAGGGACCAGGCCAGGTCCTAAAGTCGAGCTTAAATTGTCAATGATCTTGAAATTCTACGTGTCGTCTTTTGGGTCGAGTTGGGCTTGGTTCGGGTTCAACTCGGTTATGCCTGCTTTTGATTCCATGCGCAATAAGGTATAAATAGTCGGACCCGACCGTTGAGTCGGGCATTACACATGAAAAATAATGTAGAGATCATAACCACATAGATAGGATAGCGAAGAGTAAAAGTGAGTAACATGCATAACAAATATGAGGGAAAAAAAAATAAGAATTGGAACTATTAAAGTGCCTTATACCTTTACAACAACATATAGAGAGAGAGAGTAAAAATAAATAATTTCATATTTGGGTCATTTCAGTCTTTAGCATGCATGACAAACACTTTTGATTTAGAAATCAATTTCTAGTCAGAAGTTGATTTTTTTACTTCCGGATTGAAGTAAAATTTTTTTTTTTAGTTTTCAAGTGATGTCAAAAACTAGTTATGGAGTAAAAATAATGCTCCAAAAGTAATATATATATATATATATATATATATATATATATATATATATATTGTATAACCAAATGAAAATTTACGGTCCAGCAGCACTTCTGGAGCAGAAATTTTACTTCGAAAGTATTGTTATGCATGCCCTAACTTGTATTTAACCTAATCGATGAGATTAATAATTTTTTTTCCAAAGATCATATGTTAGAGTTCCTTCTAAAAATAACAAAAATAAAAGAAGGAAGGAAGGAAGCCTGTGTGCTTAATGAACTACTAATGGTTTTCGCCGGCCAATGATCACTTGAGGACATCAGCAAGCCAACGTTGCTCAAGCACGCCTGGCCGATGCAAATTCTTTAAAGAATGACTAAAACACTGAATCATATAGTATTCTAGAATTACTTCTCCATCTCTCTGTTAGGACTATTTCATATTGTTTGTTTATATGTGACCTCTATTGTAAATTCGCGTCTATACTTGGCCATGACGACAATAAATTAAGTTCAATGTCGCGCTTAAACCATCGTAACTTTGTCGTGCCGCCCGAGAATAGACTGTTGATTCCAGAATCGGCACTTAGAGGCGTCTTATATGCATTAAACCAGTGTTAATGCAAACAGAATTCGACGATTACTCCTTGAGGCAAGTAGTTCTATGCGTACCCATACATGCCGATTAGGCAAATGCGTTCATAGTGACTAGAATATATTTCGCATAGACCGGCTCAAATGTCATGCTCTCTTTTTTTTTTTTTCATATGCCAAAGCTGCCATACTTTTTATTGGGGGGGGGGGGGGGGGGGGGGTGGGTTCGAACAAAGATGCTATACTCGTAATGCCCTAAAAGCATGGTGTTTTCTGCTAGAAAACTCCTATGGCAAACAAGTGATGGGCTTGGAGTCCACCAGCATGTTGTGGTTGGTGGACTCTCCCACAGAGATAGATATGCACAAAAGTGGTCTAGGACTAGCTATGGTGCTGGCCTAGACCATTCATTTGCCCATCATGTACAACTAATGTCGAAACTACGAGAATGTTCATTTCCATCTTGCTGGGTTACACTTCACTTTGCCTCTGTACATGCTGCGCCGCAAAATACATGTTGTGATTTTGACACGTGGCCTATATTCGATTAATGCACTTTGGCTTAGTGATCGATCGAGATTCTACCTAGTATATAGAAGTAACGTCAAAGTTTAAATAAAATTCACTTTTGCGCTTGCCGGGTGACACTTGATGATGCCTCTTTGCATGCCGCGCGGTAAAAACACGTGTCGTAACTCTAACACGTGATCTATTCAAACTTTCAGCTTAAGGGTTTGTGTATATTCTATCTATTATAGGAATAAGGATACCAGGAGTATCGAAAATTTCGTTATGACGCTCATTTTAGTGCCAAATTTTTTTGTCTACTCACTTAAGTGTCAAATCGAATAAAAAATAAAAACAGATCGCTTAAGTGCCTCCGTCAATAAATTTATTAAATGGCTTTTTACATTAAATGTCAAATATTACATGACATTTTTCGTTATATGTTAAATATTATGTGGTTTTTCTATGGATAAACAAAATCCACGTGTGCTCTGAGAATAACAATATTACGTGACCATTTTTTTTTTGTATATTCAGATCAAGCAGGTTATCCATTTGTTGTTTAGGCTATCGAAATGAAGAAGGTGGGGAGAGGACACATCTTGGTCACGCTATCAATTTGTCGCAAAGTTGGAGAAAACTCAATTGGATAGAATAAAAGTTCAAGGATTCAATTGCACAATACATAAAATATAGGGGATGAAAAGTACACTGGAAACCGTGAAGGTTTTTTCAATGGAGGATTTCTCTATGCTAATCCTTCCAAGCATTCGATGATAAGTGTCGACTTAAAACCAATTAAATCTCGAAGCTTCAAGCTTGAGCTAAATACATCGGTATATCTTGTTTGCTTGAGCTACACTTAATCACTTGATTAGGCCGGTGAGCCGCTTGGGTCGAGTGTTACCAAATTTGAACTGATGCAGAACTAATTATTTGAACTCAAGCATTACCAAATTTTATTTCCCTTGTGTAGGCACCTAATATGTTTACCTAAGGTTTGGCCAAGGTTGGGAATTGATTGGGAAAAAAAAAAAGTTGATAAACCACTCAAATAAGTATCTATAACTCATATAAAAGTTGATAAATTTAAGCTCTTGATATGAAACACGAATGAAAACCAGTAAAATATAAGAAAAATAGACCATTTATAAAGTTTCAAGAACAGTAAAATACCATAAAAGTGACGATGTTATCGATAAATTATCGAAATACAGCTAATCAAAAAATTCTTTCGACAGAACGATAGAATCGCCCTTCTCAACCCTAGCTGCCCACACATCTCCAATCGGCCGAAAGTTCTTCGAGCTCTTCATAGAGTTAGCAGAAAATTTAAATTAGTGTCAGGACATAAATTCTCCTTCGGCATATCCGGAAACGATGTTATATCTTATACATGACCTGCCGTTTTTTTTTTTTACTTTTTACAAAAAAAAAAAAACAAATTTAAACTACTTTACCGGAGGCCGTTATTTCAGATTTGGACGATGACTAAATTCCAAGAATCTGTCAGAGCATTTTCGTTACCTAAAAAAAAAAAAAAAAAGAATGCTATTACAACGCGTAATACTTAGGTTACTTTTATTTTGTGTTTTTGGTCAAAAGGTTGCTTTTATTTGCAGAGCAAAAAAGAAAAAGAAAAAGAAAAAAACATGTTCATTTGGAAGAACGTGTCTCGACATGTGCTTTGTGCTCAATGGCTGACGGGTCAAAGGGCATGGTTCGATCCATTCCAAATATAAAAAGCCAAAAAGCAAGTGGAACGATGCAATGTTAAAGAAATGATGTAAAATTCGTCGTATGCTTACGATTAGACGCCTGAGTGAGTGATTGGCCGAGCAGTCGAGTGTTTAGCTCGGATGCGACAAATTTGTCGCCCTGGGTGGGGCCTCTTGACAGGTCCACCTCGGTAGGAGATCTTAAGGGTTTACTCCCTCGTATCGGCCCGATGCGTTCGGGAGTTCACTTCTGAAGTGTTTCCTATAAGAATTGAGTTCAAGATCACAAGAAGAGGTGTAAATTTCTCTTACCATGTGAATCGACACCTTATCGATGTCATTTTGAATTTCCTAAAGATAAATAATCTACCAAGTTACCAACTAGATTTTGAAAAGTTCCCACGTCCAATCTCGAGCCATGCCGTAAGAGAAGAAAAGGGGTGACTTTAAGCTGAGTGACTTCGCCACTTTATCCGCCACCTTTTGTTTTACTCATAGAAAAAAGGAAAGATATATTCCACAAGATAAATCAAATCAAAAGATGATGTTGACAGAAGCCACTTAAGTGAAAGTTGCAAACAGGAAGCAATTGGCAGAGTGCCCTCGTGAAGTCATAGTCAGAATCTATGGAAAAAGTATGGTCCCTTTTGAAAAAAATAATACCTACTTTTGAAAGACCGGAATAGAAATTATTCACTTGCCCATTCGAATGATTGGTAATCACAATTTCTTGTAAAATGCAAGAAAATAGTGACAAAAATAATATAAAGAGAAAATGAATGGATGAAATTCGCACGATACCGAAATACTTTCATTATTAATTAAATGTTTCTGCATCTTTTGTCAATTTAAACTTGCATGTTAGGATATTTGATTTCGCAATATAACATCATTTTTTTTTATATTGTATAAGGATACTAGACATGTCATAAATAATTAGAGTGTCAAAGGCTCACTTCATATCTTTCACGAGAATTTGCATTCTGTTATTCCAATATTCCATCACTAATTAAGGCATTTTAGCAAGTCATCTCAATTAAATATGTTTATCCATTTATTTCATCAATAATAGATGATCTCTTATTGCCTAAACAAGTATCGATGGCGTCTTGGGGGTGATCTTGAAGTTCCTCCGGCGATGGAGATGATGAGTCGGTCCATGGATTTTCTTTCCCAATTCAAATTTATGCTGTAGCCAACACGAAATAGATTGAAAGTCAATTGTGTACCTAGCTTGCTTGAAGAGTGAAAATCCTTTCGTGGCAAACCAATAGCAACGGATTCAGAAACTCTTCCTCGGTACAAGGGGAATTGGGGATGCCCTATTGCCATAGCATGGTAATCACATCTAGCATTCAGATCATACCGCTTGGGATATGGAAGGGTTCTAGTAGCACAAAGGGAATTCGATAGCAATAGTTGGGAAATCTCATGGAAAACCTTCCACCAGAAGAAGCTTGCATTTGCTGCATCAATTGAATGTGCTTATGTACTCTTCACTTCCTGTGGGAAGTGGGACTAAAATAATTCATGAATCATCTCTTACACGAAGACTTTAGAACTCGACAAAAGGGAGCACGCTGAGCAAGTACGGGCTCGTTCTGCTTTATTAAAGCGAGGACTACTGGGAGGTCAAACTAAGGACCTTTGAAGTCGGGTGGGGTCCCCTCAATATTGGGATCAAACCATAGTGGGCTGCAGCATTGATCATCTTTTTTATTTTTTCAATACAAACAGGAGAGAAGATGTATAGTTTCCTACCAAGACATAGAAAATCATTGATGATTGAGAGCTTTTTTTCAAATTTCATCCTTATGAAATATGTTAAATGTTTATCGTTGTGTAGCTACATTTCTTCTATAAACTAAAGTCAAAATTTTGACACTCATAAAACGTTATTTTGCAAATTGTGTTCGCGTTATTATTTATGTGGGATTATGCGTTAATGATTAACAATATAAATCGTATATAAATCTTTTTAACATGAAGGAAAATTTTGTGCGTTCCAATTTTGTGCAAAATCAATTTGATTTTTTTTTCTAAAAAAGAGAGAGATACATAAGCATGTGGAGCAGGTCAGAGATCAAGGAGATATAGATTTACAATTATACAAGAAAATTATTAAAAAAACGTCATAGACCTATTGAAATTATGCTATAAACCTTTTTTTTTGCCGTAGTTGATTTTAAACTTTTTCCTGTGTCAATTCAATCCAATTTAGCTAATTTTGGTCGAAATGCTTAACGTGAATGTTGGTCATCCTCTAAAGCAGGGCAGTGTGACACGGATAATTTTTATAATATGTTGCACTTATTGTTTATTTGATTTTTATTTTTTTCCTTTTTTCATTTCTTTGTTTTTTTCCTTACTATGGCTAGCAAGCTGGGTCCTAGTGAGGCCCTTGACGACTCCCGTCGCCACTTTAAAGAAAATAAAATAAATAAAAAAGGCAAAGAAAAAATTGAAAATAATTTATAAAATACTATTTAAAATTGTCAACGTCAGCCTCAGTCACGCCATGTAAGACAAGCTTGCATTTATGTCAGCGATTTTCATCCAAAATAGTCGAATTAAACTGAATTGGCACAAACACAAAAAAATTTATGACTTAATTGGTAAAAAAATTTAAAACTAAATTGACACAATTATAATATATTTAAAAATTTTTGGTAAGTTTTCGTAATTATAAATTTAGATATGCAAACTGTACTAGCAAATTTAATCATGTTAATAGCAGAAAAAATAAAAAATACATATTCCGTAATTGATAGTGATGCGTTTGTCCTTTCAATTATTATTTGATTTGACTGTTTTACTCTAAATAATAAACACTCAAAAAATGATACGAAAGTGATGGCATGCTTAGCAAAGGTCCTGTAAGTATTAAGTGGGAGCTGTTCGCCTTTCCCCTTTGATTTGGTCAAAGTACCCATTAGTGTGAAAATCATTAGATAGTCGTTTCTGGTGACCTGTTAGCCCACAAGCTATTGGATCAGAAAAAGAAATGAAAGAATAATGATAAAAATAATTATTGAATTTTGATCCAATTTAACGTAATCTACGAACTTTTAAGTTATTCAATGTGATCCCTGAACTTTAGTTTAATGTGCAATATCGTCCCTTAACTTTTGATTTATTCAATATGATAAATGATTAGATTGAAATGAATCAAATCGAATAAATTAAAAGTTCGAAGATTATATTGCACATTAAGCTAAAATTCAAAAATCATGTTGAACAAATTAAAAATTCAGAGACCAATCGAGTCCATCAGTTAGTTTTGGCATTGGATGGCCGACATGGACGCCGGACATCTTATGTGACACAGTTGACGTTGACGTAGACAGTTTCTGACATATTTTTAAATATTTTTTTGAATCTTTATTCCATTTTTCCTTCTTTACTCTTTTGTCTTTTTTTTCACATTTTTTCTCCTGGCGATCTCGAGGAGGCACGCAAGTCCCTTTGCCAGATCGGGGCTGGAGCGAGGGCGGACCACAGCCCATTCGGCAAGGGTAGCCCTCCCTTGGTCAAGGACCGGTGTCCCTCGTTCGAGGTAGGCAAGGGCGGGTTCCTTTCGGTTCTCTCTAGTAATTCCCCTCACCCGAAGACGGTAATAAAATAACTAAGAATTGCCAGAATTTTACTAAATATCCGGAAAAAACGGTTCGAGATCCCTAAAAAAAAAAAAGGAAAACACTGTGGATTAGCGACGGCAAGTACTCCACCATTTTTTTTTTTTTTTTTTTTTGCGGACAAGGACAGTAATCCTTGCCAATTGAGAGCTCGGGAGGGACAAAAGAGTAAAAACACACAACGGAGAGGGCCTTAACTGGACAGAAGACGCGACGGGGGCATGTGAAGGCCTGGCCCTTCTGTCGCTTGCAGTGTTTTTCCTTCTTATTTTTTTTTTCTTAGAGAGAGAAAGTAAGAAAGAGAGAGAGAGAGAGAAAAAAAAAAAAACAAGAACACTGAACTGAAGAGAGGAGAGAGAAAGGGTCGTGCTTTACATCCGGTAGTCTGTCATTGCTCCCACCCCACCAACCAACCAACACTCTCCACCTGACCTTAACCAGCAATCGTTAGCCTCACTCACTCTCCCTCTCTCTCTCTCTCTCTCTCTGCGCGCAGAACCACTTCACAAAATTTTGTCTCCGGCGAAATGAACTGCCGATTTTGATCGGGGAGAAGCCTAACCCTCCGAATCTCAGCGGCAATCTCGCTACCCCCTAGCTCGCATTCTCGAGATTCATTCTAGGGTTTCGCGGGCAACCCGCCCGCCGGATGGGTCGCTAGGGTTTCGTGCGGTTTCATCCTGGCTCTCCTCCTCCTCCTCCTCCTCCTCCAAATGAGTCTCTCCCTCTCCCTCTCCTGCTTTTTCGTCTTCTCTCTTCTCGGCGCCTGCTCTGGATCCGAGCCCGACGCCGCATTCCTCTTGGAGTTCAAGAAGGGGATCCAGGACGACCCGCTCGGGAAGGTCCGCGGTCATGGACCCTGTCCGGGTCGGGCCAGTGCCCCAGCTCGTGGGCCGGGGTCACCTGCGACAGCTCCGGGGCCCATGTCACCGGCATAGCACTCGACCGCCTTGGGCTCACCGGGGAGCTCAAGTTCCACACTCTGATCGGCCTGACGATGCTGCAGAACCTGAGTCTCTCGGGCAACAACTTCACCGGTCGGATCGCGCCCGCATTTGGCTCCATGGCCGCGCTCCAGCATTTGGATCTGTCTGGCAACAGCTTCTATGGCCCGATCCCTGTGAGAATCACGGATTTGTACAATTTGAATTACCTGAACTTATCGTTGAACAGGTTCTCGGGCGGGTTTCCATTTGGGATTCGGAACTTGCAGCAGATGAAGTACTTCGATTTGCGCGGGAATGCTCTACATGGTGATATTGGTGAGTTGTTGACTGAGTTGAGGAATGTGGAGTATGTGGATTTGAGTGGCAATAACTTCTCTGGAAGTGTCTCGATAGGAGTTCAAAATGTTTCTAGCTTGGCAAATACAGTGCGTTTTCTGAATTTGAGCCATAACACCTTAAACGGTCGTTTCTTCGATGCTGATTCGATCAGATTGTTTAGAAACTTGGAGGTTTTGGATATGGGCAATAATATGATTCTGGGCAGCTGCCTTCGTTTGGGGCATTGCCAATTTGAAGGTTGTACGATTGGCAAATAATCTGCTGTTTGGGTCATTGCCAAAGGAGTTGTTTGAGTCATTGATTCCACTGGAGGAACTGGATCTAAGTGGGAATGGTTTCACAGGTGAGGAACTCTTTTGACTTATATCATGTAACAATTTTCTTTAGTATGCAAGTTTGTTAGATGTATTATAACACAAGTCCGTGGTTCGATCTCATGTATTTAAATGTAGCAAATTATAACCTTTGACTTGATTTAAAGAAGTTTTCATTTTGCGACAATATCAATCACGATTAATCTACTGTGTATCAAGTTACTGCAAACGTGGACTTGGTTCTATGATGACAACACCAAGTGAGAGGATCTGTAGTACAGCATCTTTGTGATCTAGCTGCACATGTTGCAAAAGTAACAGTTGGAATTAGAAACTGCAAATATGCGTGTCATTTGATGCCTTGCCATTAAAAGTTGAGGATGGCTACTTAGGATTTTTCTGCTTCTTCTGTTGGGGGCCTGTCGAGGGTGGACATGCCGCTTTGACAAATGATTTGTAAAAGTCCTGCCTCGGATGATCTTAGCTATCCATCTTCTGTTTATGCCTTCTGCGTTGTAATTACTTGATGATTTGGTGTTAACATCAGTCAAAGCCAATTTGTAAATGCTGCCAAGCAGTACTTGGTGACTTGGTCCCTCCAGCTTTTGACTTGTTCTTTTTCCTTTTTACTGAAAATATAATTAAATATACTAAAAGTGCACTCAAAAGTATAGATTTTAGGATTACTATATATTTCTTCTATACTTACTTTAATTTGTGAGATAGAAAAATAATAATAAAATACGAGATGCAACTTATAAGGGCTAAAGCCAAAGGGTCACGTACCACACAGGCTAAATGTCTCATCCGCCAGCCAGCTGTAAGTCTTTTCCATAATTCGATAAATTTTCACATGTTATTTTTCCTTGTTTTAGTATTAATATGTTTTTTGTTTCGTTTGGTTATTACATTTATCGGGTTTTAGTCTGGAAACATGAATAAATTCATTTTTCCACATACTTACATCTATTTTTCATTGGCGGCTACTTTACCGAACTTGTATATATTGTGAAATGTAGGATTGAATTTGATTATACATTGTCTCACAGTTATCATGCATACAGATTCGATTCCAGAGATTAATTCTACCACGCTGAGGTCTTTGAATCTTTCGTCAAATCGTTTGTCTGGTTCCTTGCCTGGACTACCAGAAACATGCACGACGGTGGATTTGAGCAGCAATATGATCTCTAGTGACATATCTACCATTCAGAACTGGCAGGCACCATTGGAATTTCTAGATCTGAGTTCAAACAATCTGTCAGGAGCCTTTCCCAATCTGAGCTCTCAATTTGAGAGCTTAATTACCTTGAAACTTCGGCATAATTCCTTAGTAAGCGTTTTTACCCTCTTTATCAGGCAGCTACCAGAAATTGTCTGTTGTAGACCTTAGCTTGAATGAATTTCAGGGGACAATTCCTGCTGGCTTCTTTACGTCCACTTTGACTTTCTTAAACCTATCAGGCAATCAATTGTCTGGGTCAATTCCTCTTCAAGGTTCACACGTGAGTGAATTGCTAGCTATGCCTTCTTCCCATCAGATGGAGTCTCTTGATCTTTCTGGAATTCCTTAAGTGGTCCACTGCCTGCGGACATAGGGAACATGGGGAGGCTCAAATTGCTGAGTCTTGCAAGGAATGGATTTATCTGGTCAACTGCCTAGTGAGTTGAGCAAACTTACTTATTTGCAGCACCTTGATTTGTCGAGCAACAAATTTTCTGGTGATATTCCTGTGAACCTTCCATCCAGCCTTGTTGTATTTAATGTGTCACATAATGAGCTGTCGGGTATAGTCCCCTGAAAACTTGCAAAGATTTCCCAGTTCGTCATTTAAGCCTGGAAATCCTTTGCTAATGTTGGGAAAGCATGTCCCATCACCAAATTCCAGTGGCAACCAATATGTCCCTTCGGGTAAACATCGCAGTTCGAAAGGTAGTATAAGGATAGCAATCATCGTTGCCTCAGTCGGGGCTGCAGTGATGATTGTTTTTGTTTTATTGGCATATCATCGAGCACAGCTCAAAGAATTTCGTGGGAGAAGTGGGTTCGGTGGCCAAAGTTCAGAGAGAGATGTAAAGCTTGAAAGATTTGCACGTCCTTCCCTATTTAAATTCCACCCAAGTGGTCAGCCTCCACCTACTTCATTGAGCTTCTCGAATGACCAATTGCTAACTTCAAATTCTAGATCATTATCTGGGCAAGCAGAGTCCATAACTGAAATTGGAGAGAATATTGCACCTGAGGGAGGGGAAGTTACTTCGTCATCTGCTGTCCCTAATTTGATTGATATTCAGCCTACGACATCAGGAAGGAAGTCGTCTCCAGGATCACCTTTATCTTCCTCACCCCAATTTATTGACGTTTATGAACAACCTGTAAGGTTGGATGTTTACTCACCTGATCGACTGGCTGGAGAACTGTTCTTCTTGGACCCTTCACTAGCTTTTACTGCTGAAGATTTGTCCCGAGCTCCAGCAGAAGTTCTTGGCAGAAGCAGTCATGGTACTCTATACAAGGCTACTCTTGATAATGGTCATATGTTAACTGTGAAGTGGTTGAGAGTGGGACTAGTCAAGCATAAGAAAGAGTTTGCTAAGGAAGTAAAAAAAATTGGCTCCATGAGGCATCCTAACATTGTTTCACTGCGAGCATATACTGGGGACCCAGAGAGCAAGAGAGGCTCCTTTTGGCCGACTACATCCAGGGAGATAGCTTGGCATTGCATCTTTATGGTAAGAGCATTTGTCTCTATATTCATTATAGTCAAGATTTGGTTGAAAGCTATGTGCATGTGTTTGTCGGAGAATACTTCTCATGTATGTGCAGGCAGCGTGAATTTGTTTATTTGATTAGTTACTTGAAGATAAGCAAGCCTGGATTCATACATTGTGCTATTTGTCCTTTTTTTTTTTTTAAATATGGTGTATCCATTAACTAACTATATTTATTACCCTAGGCATTATATCCTATAATGTTCACTTTTTTTTTGATTTTTAGTAAATGTACATTAAGTTGGTGATTTTATGCATATGATAATTATTTTATTTATATTTTTTTTTTATTATTTCTTAAATAAATTAATTATTATATAAAATAACGCTTTTTTATGTATATCATTATATCTTGTCCATTGTTAGTTTAATTTGGTTCACCTATTTTCGACGAGATTGTTGAACAATATTAGCCATCCAAAGCTGGTGTTTATTTTATATGTTTAATATCTTTGTTTTTTATAGTGTTTATACCTAGTCGTATAAGGATGAGTAATTAGTTGACCCACAATTTGAGATGAAGCTTTTAATTGTTTAAATGTCTTCGTTATTACCTTCGTTCTATTTCTCTATTTTTATTGTATTATTCCAAGGTGTGTTCCCGATCGAATTCGATATCGAACATTATCCTTAGGATCTTGGTAGTGGTTTAATTTAATTATATTTCCTGTTTTTAATGAACCAACAAGGATATTCGGTGGTTATTTCTTTATACAATCTCAACCGATTTACTTCACTACCTGAGTTTTGTTAATATTTTTGCAGTCGCTCCCGATATTTTATGATATCTTTCGTGATGTTAAATGCATGTGAGTGTTTAGGTCTAAGACAATTATCGATTTGGTATTACGAGTCATGTCTCGAATGTCCGACTCGTGTCTAGGTATCTGGATTAAATTAAAATATAACGTTCTAGCAAGTTATTTTTGGCGTACATCGAAAAATAATGTATGATTCGCTAATTGCCTTCACATGGACGGTAATTAGACGGAAAAATCGAGGAAAGAAAACCCATTAAATTAATACAAGAGAAAATATTCTTAAAAAGTGATAATAATTTTCATATAACGAAGGGCAAACAATTTTATTAATACTTAATTAAAGACAAAAAAAACGGTAGGAACAAAAAGTAAATAATTAATATTCCTAATTAAAAACTTTAGGTCAGTGCATACCTCGTTAGCATCATGTCGTGACTCCATAATTCCATTATTATTATAGATTGATACACCACTCTTAGATCTCACTGGAGTTGTGTTTGTCTGGGTATGAACTCTCCCGAGCGGGTGGAGTTAATCCCCTGAAACCGTCGGTTATTGCAGTGGCCGGATGCGTTTGCGCCAACAGCATACAAGACAACAAGAAGCATGCGCAGTCGCCACTAACAGCCATGTATAGGATGATGATTATACGTGGAGCATGTACGGAGGGAAAGTTAAACCATGATCTTTTTATAAATATCTTTAAGAATTTCCTATCGAACGAGGGGAAATTGCTGCATCAATGAAGAATTCGTTACCCTTGTTTGGTATTCAGGCGACTCCGTCCATCGTACCATGCATATGCTCCCCTCCATTTTGCACACCGTTTATCCAAGAAACTATCTTCATGGTCTCAAAACCCAGCAACCCCCCGCCAGGGCACTG
>JAGVVM010018264.1:0-11443 GCA_019149425.1 Psidium friedrichsthalianum
CTAGGTTGTGATTTTTTGATTCTTTCTAGGGGTTTCTCGAGGAGAGTCGGTAGTAGGCTCTCAAGTCACAGATGGTTCATGCTGGGAGGTTTTGTTTCTATCTCCTACAAATCAGAAAATAAGTGCGCAATCAAGATCATTCAAGAATCCATGTCAAACAGTCGGCGTCCTAAGAGTTGAAACACAATTAGGTTCGGGGTGATTCGGGATGATTTGGAATGATTTGGGTCAGGTTGACCGAGGGGCAAAATGGTCATTGGGAGGCTCGGGAATTAAACATGTGGAAATGTTTCAAACCAGTTGAATGTGTTTTTTCCCTATTTCCACGATTTTTGGAATTTTCCTTGTTTTGTTAAGACTTTTCTGGATTTTTTAGAATTTTCTAAGACTTTCTAAGAATTTTCCTATTTTTTTGAACATTTTCTGTATTTTCTGGAATTTTTATTTTTGACTTTCTAGATTTTTCCTGTTTTTTCAAATATTTTCTATAATTTTTCTAATAAAATTTCCAAATTTTTCTAAAAATTTTATGATTTTTTTTGATTTTTTATTTTTATTTATTATTATTATTTTTTTTGAAATTTTTATGAATTTTATGATTTATTTATTTTATTATTATTTTATTATTTTTGTGATTTTCATTAATTATTTTTTTATGATTTTTTCTTCGTTTTTATCTTTATTTGTTATTATTTCTTTTATATTGGTTTTTATTTTTTATTGTTTTATTATTATATATTTTTTGGATTTTATTTACTTTTTAACATTTTCTGAAAATTTTATTATTATTATTATTATTATTATTATTATCATTTATTTTATTAACTATTTTTTAGAATTTTTTTATTATTTTTTTTTAACGATTTTTCGGGATTTTTACTTTTTATTATGTATTTTGTTTTTATTATAATTTTTTATTTCTGGACCGGGTCGGGTCAACCCGGCCCACGACCCGAAGGTCCAAACCTAGAACTAAGGACCCAAAACGACGCCGCACCTGATTTTTATTGTTTTTTTTTATTTTTTTTTATATTTTTTTATTTTATATATTCATTTCACTCTTATTTTTTTTATTATTTTATTTAATTTTATCTGTTATACGGGAACGGGCCAGGGACCCAGCCCAAGACCCGGCCCGGCCCGAAGGCCCAAGCTAAGCGAATAAAACGACGTAGTTTCAGCATATTGTCTTGAATTTTTTTTTGAATTTTTTTTTTATTCTATTTCGCTCTATTTTCCCGCCTACCTGATCTAACGGCTCTACGCCCGCCACATGTCTCTATCTCTGCCACTCATCTCTCATACTGATTCTACGGCTCGGATCAAACTCACAACTAAATCTCGGCCGTCAATTTTTTTTCGAAAATGATTATAAGAACTCGGGTAAAAAAAAAAAACGTTTAATCCTAAAATTCTAGGATCCTGACACGTGGCACCCCTCTAGCCGTTGGATTAGAGTTTGTTATTATATTCTTCTGTTATAACGGCCCCGCTGACGTGGCTGCCACGTGGCGCCACGTTGGATTTTGACCGACGACTTAGCTGACATGGCAGTGCCACATCAGCGTTGACCAGTCAACATGCTGACGTGTCCTGACATGTCAGCATCGTCTTCAACCTCACGACACTCACGGACGGACGGCCGAGACACTTCCAGCGCCGATCGACAACCAAATCTCAATCAAAGTTCATGAAACCAGCTTCAAACAACTCGCACGAACATGCAGATTCACATATAGACAATCTAGCCATTTTCCTCGAACGAATCTAATCTAATCGAGCAAGAACAGTATGAAGGGCACCGAGGCAGATCTTAGCATACAGAGCATAATATTCCTATTCCTAGCACGAGAAGCATCACAACCAGTTCAGAATACTTACCTGCAGGTCCGATTGACCTGGTTTTGGTTGGCTTGAGCCAATGAACCCGCGACCGAACTCGTGGTTATGGGGGTTTCGATTCGACGGTTTTATGCAAAATCGAAGTAAAAAGAGGACGGAAGCGTGCTCAGTGAAGTTCAGGGATAAAACACCTCTAAAAACGCACACAATGATGGTCGGATATACGATCTACCATGGATGCACAGTGAGAAGCTTAAGAAATGGTGCTCACCGATTTAGGCGGAGGTAGACGACGAAGCTTGGCGCGGTTGAATCCCCTGGACCAACGAAGCTTCTGGAAGTGAAATAGAGCTTCCCCGTACTCACGATTGCTTGAGACGAGGACTTGCAGACGACCTCTCCGAGCTCAGGAATGGCGGCTCACCGGAACTCCTCCTCTCTCTCTCGACCTCTCTCTTCCTCTGGAATCTTCTCTAGTCGAGAAAAATGAAACCTCCTCCTTCAACAGAATATGCGCCCAAATGTTTATATACCCCTTGAAGATTTTTGTGTGCGACGGGGCTTCTCGGCTGACCCCAGCTCACGTGCTCCCACGTGCGAAATGGTCCGCCGGAGGCTTGGACGGACGTCTAGTATTCCGTCCATATTTTCAGCCTCGTCGTCGAACATCAATTGGACGCAAACGAACTCGGCTCGCACTTGGTTTTGTGCGAATGTTGACTTTTGCACGGCCGACAGCTTGACTGGCGTCGTCGACGCAGCACCGGCGGCGATAGTTCGTCGGACTTGGTTTGATTGATGCGGAATCAAAAGCTCTCGAGGGCCCAGGGAGTCGTTCCTTCAATTGTGGGCGAGAGGTGGTTCGATTTGATCGATGAACTTTGGCTTGGATTTGCGCAGATGCTGGGCTGGTTGAAGAAGATGACACTGTGCGGGTCTGCGGGTCGGATCCAGGTTGACCCGACAGACCCGACTAGGCTTAGTTCGCCAAATTGACCCTTCGAACTCATGAATTTTTGCAATTAAATGTTAGGATCAATATATGAGCACTAGATTTACCTTAAAATGTGATTTTGCCCAAATTTTATCGACGAATTGCACAAAAATCCTAATTTTTCAGTTTTGCCTGATTACCCATTTCGCTCAATCATACCTTGAATGATTAAATTGGGTCAAATTGCCACCGCCAATTGATTCAGGGGGCCAAAACTATGGGGTGACGGGTTTTTATTTTCAATTTAGTCCCTGAAAAGGTTTCAATTTCGCTTTAAGCGTTTTTAAGGACTAAATTAAAAAATCAGAAATTGCACTTTGGTCCCTTTGTACGAAATTGACCGATTCAGTGAGTTTTTGGACTGGATTTTAATTTTGGAAAATAGAGGGGGATGACACGACTCTAAAAATGTAAAAAAAATAAAATTACAGAATTAAAATGAAATTTCTATAATTTTTTCATTAATTTGAAAATGTGATTATCAAAGAAAACCCATTTCCAGATTAATTTTTTTTAAAATTTCTTTGGCCAAAATGAAGGGAAAATTAAGAGAAAAAAAATGGAATTTTTTTTGTATTTTTGTGGCCACGGATGCTATTTTTTATTGATTTTTTTTGTATTTTTCTATTTTCTGAAAATATTAAAAAAAAAAAAAAAAAAAAAAAGCAAAAAATAAGGAAAATTATTTTTTGTTCAAAATTGGTTCCTTAGGCTAAGCTAGGGCTTCCAAAGATGATTTTTTTTTAATTTTCTCATTTTTTCTTGATTTTTTATGAATTTTTGAAAATAAAATAAAAAAATACCGAAGATATGAAAAATTATTTTTTGTTCAAAATTGGATCCCGAGGCTAGGCCAAGGTCCCCAAAGCTGATTTTTCAATTTTCTGAATTTTTATGGATTTTCTAAAAAATTTTTAAAAAAAACAGATTGGCCAAAAATCAAGTATCAACAAGTATCGGGTGTATAATCCAGAGACGAGAAAGTTTTTTGTCTCCAGGAGTTTGGTGTTTGACGAGGAAGCAAAATGGGATTGGAATCGTCAAGTACCAGACCATGACGTTATTGCGGATAGTTTATCACCCACGGTGGCTGAATTTGATGATCAGTCGGTTAGAGGGGTTCGAAATTTGCAGAGCATTTATGAGAGGTGTAATTTGGTTGTTCAAGATCCTGATTCTTTTGAGTTGGCTTCGAAGAGTGCCGGTTGGATGTCGGCTATGCAGGAAGAAGTAAATCTGATTCACAAAAATGAGACTTGGGAACTTGTTGGTAGACCGACCGGACAGAAAGTTATTGGAGTAAAATGGATTTATAGAACCAAGTTGAACTCGGATGGATCGGTGAACAAGCTCAAGGCAAGGTTAGTCGTGAAAGGCTATTCTCAGCAATCCGGAATCGATTTCACGGAAACTTTTGCTCCGGTGGCAAGACATGACACAATCAGGATGTTACTTGCTCTCTCCGTGATGCTTGGCTGGAAATTTTTTCATCTCGATGTGAAGTCGGCATTCCTTAACGGTTTTATACAAGAAGAAATTTTTATTGAACAACCGAAAGGTTTTCTTGCTCCAGGATCGGAAGACAAAATGTGTAAGCTGAAAAAAGCTCTTTATGCCTCAAACAGGCGCCTCGTGCTTGGTATAGTAGAATAGATGCTTATATGCTTAAGCAAGGATTTGACAGAAGTGAAACGGAAGCTACTCTTTATGTCAAAAAGTTCAACAGCAAAGTGAATCTCATCGTTTCTTTGTATGTTGACGATTTACTAATCACAGGAGGAGATGAATCAACTATTAATTATTTCAAGATTGACATGATGAAGGAGTTCGAAATGTCTGATTTGGGGTTGATGCATTATTTTCTTGGTTTTGAAATTCATCAAGAAGTGGACTGCATTTTTTTCTGTCAAAAGAAATATTCAATTGATCTTCTGAAGAAGCTCAAGATGAATGATTCAAAGCCTGTTTTGACTCCTCTTGTGGTAAATCAAAAGTTGTCGAAGGATGATTGCAGCGAGGCTGCAAATGTGACTTTATTTCGAAGCATTATTGGGAGTTTGCTATATTTATCTGCTTCGCGACCGGATATAATGTTTGCTGCAAGTTATCTATCTCGATTCATGCAATCTCCTAGTCAAGTTCATTTTTCTACAGCAAAGAGAGTTCTCATATATGTTAAAGGTACAATAGATTTTGGAATTAAATTTAAGAAGAATGAGAGCTCCATGTTGTTGGGTTATTGTGATAGCGACTGGGCTGGAAGTGTCGATGATTCTAGAAGTACTTCAGGCTATGTATTTTCTTTTGGTAGCAGAGTGTTTGCCTGGAATTCAAAAAAACAGGATGCGGTGGCTCAGTCTTCTGCTGAGGCCAAGTACATATCTGCGGCAGCAGCTAGTAATCAAGCTATTTGGCTCAGAAAAGTTCTCGAGGATCTGGGTTTTAAGCAAGAAGTTCCTACTACTATTTATGTGGACAACAAATCTGCTATTGCAATTGCCGAGAATCCAGTGCAACATTGGAGGACCAAGCATATATCGGTGAAGTTTCATGCAATTCGTGAAGCGGTGAAGATTGGTGAAATTCAGCTGGAGCATTGTCCGTCTGATGAACAAAGTGCAGATATTCTAACAAAGCCTGTATCGAAGGACAAATTTGAGTATCTGCGGAAGAAGCTTGGAGTTGTTCCTAAAAATCCTTAAGGAGGAGTGTTAGTCGGTTAAGGATTTTCAGGAATTTGTTTAATTGTTCGTGGGGTTATTTTAGGCAGTTACCTCCTATTTTTTAGGTTGTGCAGTTTCTGATTTGGTTGTTCTTTCCTTTTTATATAGAACGTATTGGTGAGTGGTAGAACAGTTTTATATATAAAAATTCTGGATTTCCTGCATTTTTCTCTCCAAATTTCTTGTGTTCTGTCAAATTTGTCAACTTGTTGCAAAAATCTTTGTACCATCTTGCAACTGGTAAATGTATCAACGGCGAACGGAGTAGTCCTCAGTAAATTTGTAGCACAGCCTCGATAAAATCCTGAAATACCCTCCTCCTGAAATACTTTCTTCACACAATCAATAACTCCCATGTACAGAACCTCAGAATTCCTACCATGTCTCTGCTCTTGCAACCGGGAACTTACCACCTGGATAGACAAAGCTCTAATCAGTTCCTTGTGCACTCAAACACAAGAAAACAGGCTGGAACAAATTACGGACAAAGAGCAATAACTGTGTCGAAATAACAAAAAAGCCAAAAAAAAAAAAGAAGAAGAAGAAATTCATAGCACCCTCTTAGAACAAGCATATACCTTTTCTTGCTATGTAATATTTGATCTTCCCATATGCTGGAAACTGATTTGCAGCATAACTTACCAATGATGGGAGAATGCCAGTGTTCCAAAGGAAGTAGGGGCGAAAATGCCAATAATAAATCAAATATTCCTCATAGAATGTCTGGATTTTGGGAATCTCTCCGAGCAGTAGCAAAAATTGACCGAATTTGGAAAAGTACAAACCATGGAGACCTTCCATACGTGGGGCTTTTTACAAATTAGGAGTAAAAAGAATTGTATTTTACGGATTTGGGTTCCGGCGATTTATTTAAGAGTCCGTCCGGCAGAGGAATTGCCGGACGAGCCCCAGTTCGGCAGCCAAGCTCGCCTCTTCATCCGTCATGGATCCTCGCGTCTGTGGTGTCTCCGCCCTCCTCCTCCTCCTCATCCTCCTCCCCACTCTATCCTCCGCATTGCCCCACTGGGCCCCCTCCAACTCCACCGCCGGCCAGATCAACTCCAACTCCGTCCTCGTCGCCCTCCTCGACTCCCACGACACCGAGCTCGCCAAGCTCGTCGAGAAGGCCCTCCTCCTCCGAACCCTCAAGGACGCCATCGGCCGCCACAACCTCGCCATCTTCGCCCCCTGCAACGATGCTCTCGAGCGCAACCTCGGCCCCGACTTCAAGCTCTTCTTGCTCGAGGAAACCTCAAGTCCCTGAGGGCTGCCGAACTGGAGTCCGTCCGGCAATAAAACTGCCGGACGGACTCCTAAATGGTAAATAAGTTGTTGCGGAATCCAAATCAGTAAAAATTACCCCTATTCCGTAAAAAGCCCCCGTACGTGTGGTATCCTCCGCCCAGCACAATCCTTGCATTTTTACTTTTTTAGCAGTGACCCGCTGCTAAAATTAAAACAAAAAACAGAATTTCTTCTCTGAAGCTAGAAACTTTTTAAATGCATGGACCAAAGAGGATATATGGTCATTGCGAATAGACTGCAGGACTTTAAATGGAGAAGACAATCATGAAATTGCTATTCCCAGCAACATCTAAACTTTCTCATCCAAACTCTTTGCAGTGTTTATCCAAACATAAGCAAGACAGCGGGAAGAATCATATGCAGAAATTAATTGCGACTTCTGGGGCTAGTTTCTGAAGTTACCCAAGCCAAGCGACCAGGTCAAATCTCAGATATCAAGAATAGCTGAAGCTTGGTGTGGTGCATTTCTTTTGTAGTTTGAAAGACTCATCAAAGAGGAAACTCGCAAAGGCAGAATAACCACTGACCAACTTACTTGGAGTCTGGTTCTTGCAACCCATAAAGGATTAGTAGTGATTGCTTGGGCAGCTCCAGCACCCATAGCAGCTATCATGTTGGTACCGGTGCTTACTTGATTGCCATTATCAACTACATCCAAATACATTAAGCACTTTATAAGATCAAAGGACCAAGTATACATGAATCGATTTGATTTCCGACATATATTATCCTCAAATGATGATAAAATGTATTCAAAGAAAAGCTTCAATCTAGGAAATCTGTTGTTAAGTAAATGATACTGTGGAAACCAACCATGTGAATGGACTAGGCCTCAAGTCTCTCGTAAACCGTGAAGTAGACCTGAATATAAATGAGCATTCTGTCGTTTGAAAGAGCATATGAAGAAAACACATGATATCTCCCATGCATCACATAGCGCAGATAATCATTTAACTTGTAAAAATTGCAACTTGCGAGGGTCCACAGATTATCTAAGATGACAGTATGAACATTTCAGATTAACTACATTTAGTAGCTGGGTTGTGAGTGATTGTTAACATCACTTGCAGGTGCTATAGCATCCATCTTTGTTTTCCCTTGGATGTTATCAAGACGAGACTATGGTCGCTGGCATTCCCACTGTCACTAAAGCATGGTCTTTCTTGGAATATGTGGTTGCTGCTTGATGAGAATGGACTTTTTCTTGCTGCGTAGATGAAGATTGAGATGGGTTTGGCTGAGCTAGTAAGGACAAGCTATTCTATAAGGGCAGATGCTCTTTTTCTTTGTGAAATGTAGTTCTAAAATTCACATTCGTAGGTCAACCTCTTGGCAAGGAAGGCAATGCTCTGCCGTTAAGCAATTTCCTCTGCTATTGGGGGAGGAAGTGCGGCCATAGTATGGAAATTGCAAGCTGCTGTCCAAATATTAAACTATGATGGTTTTGTGAGTTTTGTTCCTGTGACAGTATATGCAACCGCAAAGCAAGACGAGGTTTTTGTGGTGCGAGCGGGTGAGGATCATTACTTCATTCATGAGCTGCTTCACCCTCCAGTAAAGTTCATGGCTATAGTGGGATGTGCAACCGCCAGTTGTGTTGCTGGGATCAAATCCTAAGGATTGTACGCAACCATGAAGGACTTTCGTCAATTTCATTTCCACATGATATAAAATGACATAGTTTTATTTGTTTCTGTACTCCTTAGAATCAGGGATTCAACATATACTCTCTCTTTGATAAGATAAGAACAGTCAGTAGAGACAACCTATGTAGGTCAGTTTCTCAATGTAGTTGTGGTCAACAAGAGAGGAAAACATGAACGCAAAGTCAACATCTCCATGATGCATTGTGATTTTGGGGTTCTCCAACTGAACTTGGTCGAGTAATCTTATAACAAGTACAAAAATCAAAAGACAGCGCCATTCCAACAATGGGTGACAAATAAAACAACAAAAAGATGGTTTCCCTATGGAACTATGCGGGTTGGCTTACTCCCTCTTTAGTTCCTTGGCGGTTTCTGGTGGGAGATGGAGCTGCGAAAGTTTTTCGTCTGGAGGCAATGCTCGCTGCAAAAATCCACGAATACCCTCGTAACTGGAAAATGTAATAACGGTGGATGGAATAGTCCTCAGTAAACTTGTGAAAAAGCCTCGATAAAACCCGGGAATGCCGTTGTGCCGATACACTTTCTTGACACAATCAAAGACTCCCGCATACCGAACCTTACTCCCTTGTCCCTGCTCTTGCAACTTGGAACGTACCACCTGAAAAGACAAAGTTCTAATCAGTTCCTTGTGCACACAAGCACAAGCAAATATGTGAAAGTTATAACTCTCCAGTCCAGAAAAGAAAAAAATACCTCATGTGGATCAGTCACGACAGAGGCGGCAAGCTTAGATACTACGGAGGCAAATATTACATTTAAGGAACCAGGTTGATCGACAGTTTTATTATCTTTTCTCGCTATGTAACATTTGATCATCTCATATGCTGGAATCTGAATTGCAACATGGCTTACTCCTACCAATGACGGGAGAGTGCCTCTGTTCCAAAGGAAGTAGAGGGGAAAACGCCATTAGTTAAATGAAACATTCTTAGAATGCCTGAACTATTCCCAAGCACTAGCAAAAACTGACCTATACAAACCACGGAGACCTTCCTCATGTGCGATCCTTCTTAAAGCAGAAGGTACGCTTCCATATGGATCCACTTCTGGCCTAATACCCTGTGTCTGCAATAAGAAGGGCAACTAAATGTCATAAGTGAAGTCTTGGTGTGATGCAATTCTTTTGTAGTCTGAAAGTCTAGTCTCATCATAGAGGAAACTCGCAAAGGCAGAATAACCTCTGACCAACTTACTTGCATTCTGGTTCTTACTACCCATAAAGGATTAGTAGTGATTGCTTGGGCAGCTCCAGCACCCACAGCAGCTATCATGTTGGTAGTGGTGCTTACTTGATTGCCATTATCAACTGCATCCAAAGACATTAAGCACTTTACAAGATCGAAGGACCAAGTGATACATGAATCAATTTGGTTTCGAACATATATAATCCTCAAATGCTGATAAATGTATTCAAAATAGAAGCTTAGATCTAGGAGATCTGTTGTTAAGTAAATGACACGGTGATAACCAACCATGGGAATGGACTAGGCCCTTAAGTCTCTCGTAAACCATGAAGTAGACCTGCATATAAATGAGCATTCTGTTAACATACACACATTCCATAAGCAGAATCCAAACGTGGTTTCTCATCTCCCAGGCAAGAAATCAGCCCTGTAGATATCTCTCCCAGCCACCAACTCTTTTATGCAACAAGAGGCACATATTTTCCTCACTGCACATGTGTTGTTGTTTAGAGACCATGTCCCAGCTTATTTCCACTATGAAATGGTTGTGAAGCATTAACTGCAAGAACTTTGTTGCCAAGCACCCTTTTCCTTTTGTGCTTACCAGATGCTGACGGAAGTAAAATGTGATTATAGTAAGAACGATACTCAGGTTGGGAGCTGTCGGCGAGAAAATAAGTCGCAACAAAGTTCTTATCGTCAATAGCAACAGGTGCAATCTAATTTAATTTCACAGACTAAAACTGAAAATTCCAATCAATAGAAGAGAAAGTAGAAACACTCACAGCCCAGTTCGGAATAAGAGCCAGAATTGTTGGTGAGAGACCACGGTACAGCCCCTTCAGGCCTTCCTTCTTTATTATGGTCTGTAGGCTTGGGATTATAACGCTTCCTGCGTGTAAATGGAAAATGACGGAACAGCAACATATGATATCAACCAGAACTACTAAACGCTTGAAGAGATGGGTAAACCGAAAAACCGTTTCAGGCGCACTGATTGCTTTTCTGAGTAATCACTAGTGATAGAACCAGGAAAAGAGGGAGAAAAGATGTCCAAGATTTTACTCATGAGAGCATTGAGTCATTCTCAAGGTCTACATGTTGCAAGAATACCGAGATGAGCAGTTGAAGATCGATGGTGGAAGGATGCGTGCTTATAGAGTTGACCGAAAAGACAAACTTGGAAAATTTCAATCAATTAGTTGCATAATATTACGTCAACTATACGCTAGTATCATTATGACGTTCTTTCTTTCCATTTACCTGTCTGTGCTTTCTGCGCCATTACCATCTTCGACCACTGTAAATCTACTGTTTTCACTTAATTCCACCTATGAGTAATACGATGTTCTTATGCCCCATCAGCGCGATGTGAAAATTTTTACTTTTTTTACACGTCACGCCAGTTTGGTGTAGAACCTGACGAATTCGCACCTCATAAGGATGGCAAGATCAACAAATGAAATAGATACTAAACTTTGGATGAAAGGAGAGATGAAAGGAAATGCCACCTCTTATTTCTTCACACTTCATTCAAGATAACTAAATCTTCCTGAATGGGTAATACTAATCCAGGAGCAAGTCCATCAAAGAATTCAAGCAGCCGATTCCACCAGTGGAAAAGGGCCTGGTCGTTACTCTTTCTATGCATCAGGACAATTTACTCTTTCTATGCATCAGAAAAGGGTAAAATTGTCCAAAAACATTTTAACTTATTGCATTTTTGGG
>JAGVVM010018265.1:0-11543 GCA_019149425.1 Psidium friedrichsthalianum
GTGTTTAATTTGGCATGTCTTGTTAAGCATGTTGTATGTTCTGGTATGGTTGAGAGGGACTGTGATGTGTGTGTCTAGAACCCTGTACCGTGATCCTAGTCCAATATGGATAAGGAGAACACACGCGCCCCACTGATTATACCGATCCTCTGTTAGGATTAGGTGGATTGATCTTATTGGAGTTTTCGGCTACATCGGGCTGTGGGTTTGTGCCCTTCCTATTTACAGCTCCCGGCACCCATGATGTCCATGTCGAAAGAACCGCCGATGCTTTGTTGACTGCCAGTAAGCAAGCAGATGGACACCGAGAGTACCCTCCAGTTGTATGTATGATGCACCGCCACTAGGGACACTGCTGTGGCATAGGCAGTGACACTGTGTTTAAGGTATGATCGAGGGTGGACCGGATATATCATGTTTCCCCGCATAGATATGGAGGCCAGTGGGGTTTTCAGAGGAGGGTCTTATTTGGCTAGGTCGTGGACCTCAGAAGGGGACTTTCCCCGTCCCCATGGAGGAGGCGACCCGATCTTGCTAGCAAGGGGGCCAGCTGATATGGAGGCGAGGAGTGGTAATCCCCGACCCATTGACATAGATTATGCCAATTCACCACAGGACGGGAGTCCGCATCGTGGTCACGAGGAGGGTGACGCGAATGGGACACAGACGAGGAGGATTCCGAGAGGTATGACACCAGAGAGGAACCCCGAGGAGGATCCCGAGGAGGAGGCTCGAGATTGACTGGGGATTTGCAGCTGTACTGGTCTAAGTCCCTTTTTGAGAGAGCGTAGCATATCTTGACTATAGGTGGGGTAATGGGTTCCTTTTGGGAGTCCCTGTATCTAACCTCTATATATATCATGATGTGTATTGCCCTTTGTAAAGGTGGTTCTTGGATTTTTCATGCACCAACTGTACCCGGGGGGGGGGGTTGTGCATGTGGGATGTGTGCACGTAGGGTGGAGGAAAGGCACGCTGTCCGCAGGTTTTATTGTGGTCATTGCGCTAGCCCAGGTCGCTTGGGCACGCGCTGAGCAGTACCTAGGGCCGTCGCATAACTTCGCGAGGCCAGGGTTAACGCAGGGATTCGTCGATGTGTATGAACCGGGGTGTCGCGTGCTCTTTTTATGGGGGGGATTCGGGGGCTTGACAACCCCGGGCTGAAGTGGTATGCAAGAGCAAAGGTCAGCTCGATACCGAGGACCGTGTGGCGAGGGATCTGGAGTGTAAGGGCTTGTGGGCTGAATTGGGGTAGTTAGATGACAGACCCTAGATCTAAGGATTAGAAAAGGTGTAGAAATGCATGAGTTGATGGTGGCGCAATTTGCTTAGCAGGAGTTAGATTATTAGTCTAGTCGCGGACTATATACTATGATGTTGTGAGCTATCTGCAGATGCTTCGGACCTGAGTAAGGTTCGTAATGCTGAACCCCATGAAGTTTGGGGTGCTTGAGTGCTGATTGTTGGTGTGTAAGTATGTTGAAGAATGCTGCATGTGTTTGTATGCCTAGTCGGCTGTTGGCGCGCATGCTGTGAGCATCATGCATTGCACGATTTTGCATTAAGGTAAAAATGGTTTAAAATGAAGATATTTAAAAACAAAGCAAGGTTTGGAACGTGCAATCATCATATTTTGTGGGTTGGGTAACCGTCAGCGCATGGTACATGAAAAAGGACGTGCCGTGACGGGGACGTCTAAAACTGGGGAATGGGCGTGGTATGGGGACCGTGGAGTGGGATTTCTCTCTGGCTGTTGGTAACTTAGGTACAACTGTTCGCTACCAAAAACAAGAAATGAGGAAGGGCGGGAGTGGTCGCCGGGGCAGAGACCCCAGATCAAGGAGGAGGCTCCCGACAGGCTTCTAGTTGGAGGTGGCGAGTAGATTGGCCTAGGTTGTGCATTGTCAGGGTGAGTCTAGGTGTCTTCCTAGTCCATGTTGCATTAAAAGGGGATGTGGGGCGGGTGGGGCTGCAGCGAAGGGAGCCTGGTGAGGTGTGGCGGAGTGGGCATATCCATGGCAGTAACGCGACGGTAGGCGAAGCTTGATGATAGTCATAAGGTTCAATTCCTAAATGGATTTTATTGGGTATAGGTAGGAGTAGGGACTGCTGAGGATGAGCAATAGGGCAGTCTGGAGGGATCGCCCGTGCTGCGGAGCGTCAAAGTCAGGGGGTGTGGGGCTTCCTGGGCAGACCACTAAAGGGGGAGATATACGACACAACCAAGGATATGGACTGATGGGATGTATGGAGGTGTATGTAACGAACGTCAGCAATATGAATGGGTAGGGGGGCAGCTGGGCGAGTGAGTAATGAGTCTGGCATGCAAGGCGTGTGAGCCGCGCGGTGTTTACACGAGGCGAGGGAGAAGAGATGTGGGCAGGGGGATGGTAGTGCCGACAGGATGGGTGGGATGCGAATGGTCGCGGGTGAGGGAGGTGCGAGAGAGATGGGTGAAGGACTCAACTCAGTCGCTAGTAGAGGTGGAATCAATATACTGGAAATGCTAGACAAAAAAAAAGCGAAAGCTGCGATAAATATAATAGTCGAAGCGAGCACGTGAGGGAGACATGAAGGGTATGCATGGCACGTGTGTGTGGTGGAGATCGAGACGACAAGCTGGCTGGAAAGCCGTTAAATATGACAGGTATGTCTTAGAGGTAAAAGATGGTCAGCGAGGATGAAGAGAGCCACTGGCCGACCTTTCACCCAGACACTGCTGATGCTTGGTGGAAGGCCACCAGAGGGCGAGTATTTCCTGTGATGGCATGAGCCAAACTGGGCTACTTTCCTCTTTGCAGCATTCAATGGAAATCTTCTCGGAGCCGCCAAGAGCGAAAGAATGGAGGAGTTTTTTATAAGGCTTTGCGCGTCGGGGCAAATGACTGTTGATTCAGTATGAGGGCCGAATTCGCCAGATTGGTCTAAGTGTCGCTCGAAGGCTGATAGAGACCCGTGGGACAAGGGCCGAAGGTTCAGAGAAATTCTGAGACCCGAGCTGGAGCATGATAATTGCTACTAGGCTGAGATACTATAATGAAGATTCTATGAACGAGCCCGGCTAGAACGAGATCTACAGGAGAAGGGGCTGC
The DNA here is from genome assembly GCA_019149425.1 of Psidium friedrichsthalianum. Classification (NCBI taxonomy): domain Eukaryota; kingdom Viridiplantae; phylum Streptophyta; class Magnoliopsida; order Myrtales; family Myrtaceae; genus Psidium; species Psidium friedrichsthalianum. The sequence goes on from JAGVVM010018265.1 coordinate 3,093, forward strand.
CGCATCTGGATCGCGGTTCATGCAATAGAAACTTCAGAGATTTCGGCAAGAGGCCGATGAAAGACAAACCGCAGGTTCGTCCCACCTGCGAGGAAGACTTTGGAAAGCCGCCTTTTGCTGGAAGTCAGAAACTGCCGTGACTGCGGCAGGAGGCATGGGAACAAACCCTGTCCGAGAAGACAGGAGGATGCTTCAGATGTGGACAGATGGGGCACATGCAAAGGAACTGCCCGAGGAATGGTCCGAGACCCCAGTTCCAACCACAGCAGCAGCCACCAATGGCGAATGCACCTCAGGGAATCCTGAACCGTCCGCCTGCTCAGGGACGAGTATATGCTGTAGCGCGCAAGGATGCTGAGAATGCGCCAGGGGTGATCACAGGTACCATTTCTCTCTGTGGTCATACCGCCTATGCCTTGTTTGATCCTGGTGCATCCCATTCGTTCATATCTGCACGTTTTGCTGAGTTGGCTGGAATAGAACTAGACCATTGGATATTGTATTGCATGTGGCCACCCCATTGAAGGATAGAGTAATTGTTATGTCGGGATGTGAGGGGTGTGAGATAGCTTTGGGAGATAGAATTGAGAGGATTGACTTAGCTGTCTTGCCCATGTACGATTTCGACGTAATTGTCGGTATGGATTGGTTGGTTAGACATGGAGCAGTTATTGACTGCAGTAGAAGTATAATAAGGCTGAACCCTAAGATGAGCCCGAGTACGAGTTTAAAGGAAATCGAGGTGGAACCTCAATTCCTTGGATTTCCGCGATAGAAGCAACCAAGCTGATGGATCAGGGTTGCCTAGGATTCTTGGCATCTGTTATAGATTCGTCGGCTCAAGAGGTGAAGTTGGAGGAGGTGCCTATAGTAAGGGAATACCCCGATGTGTTCCCTCAAGAATTGCCTGGCTTGCCACCAGAGCGTGAGGTTGAGTTCGTAATTGAGTTGGCACCTGGGACTGAGCCAATCTCGAAAGCACCATATAGGATGGCACTGTCTGAACTGAAGGAGCTGAAGGTGCAGATGCAAGAGCTACTGGATAAAGGATTTATCCGCCCCAGTGCTTCACCATGGGGAGCTCCGGTGCTATTCGTTAAGAAAAAGGATGGGTCACTAAGGCTGTGCATAGATTACAGGCAGCTGAACCAAGTGACGATCAGAACAAATATCCTTCTGCCAAGGATAGATGATTTGTTTGATCAGCTGGAAGGAGCGTGTGTGTTCTCCAAGATAGACCTAAGGACAGGTTATCACCAGCTAAGGATCAAGAAGGAGGATATCCCGAAGACTGCTTTCAGGACACGATATGGGCATTACGAGTTTACAGTCATGCCATTTGGGCTGACAAATGCCCCGGCCGCGTTCATGGATATGATGAACAGGGTGTTCAAGGAGTTCTTGGATCGATTCGTGATCGTCTTCATCGACGACATCTTGTGTACTCAAGGAATTCTGAAGACCACGAAGAACACCTGAGGATTGTTCTGCAGACTTTAAGGGAGCATTCCCTGTATGCAAAGTTTAGTAAGTGCGAGTTCTGGCTGAGCAGAGTGGCGTTTCTTGGACACATTGTATCTGGAGAAGGAATATCAGTGGATCCAGCTAAGATTGAAGCTGTAGAGAAATGGCCAAGACCTACGACCCGTGACCGAGGTGCGAAGTTTCCTTGGATTAGCTGGATACTAACCGACGCTTCGTGGAAAGGTTCTCCGCGATAGCCGCTCCGATGACAAAGCTGCTAAAGAAAGAATCGAAGTTCGAATGGAATGCAAAGTGTGAGGAAGCTTTCAGGAGCTGAAAGACCGATTGACCTCCGCACCAGTGTTGACCATCCCATCCGGACCTGGAGGATTTGAAATATACAGCGATGCTTCGCTAAGAGGTCTAGGATGTGTCTTGATGCAAATGGACGAGTAGTAGCATATGCATCTCGACAGCTGAGGCGCATGAGATGAATTATCCAACGCATGACCTGGAGTTGGCAGCCATAGTGTTCGCACTGAAGATTTGGAGACATTATCTGGTGGGAGAGAAGTTCCAGATTTATACAGATCACCAGAGTCTAAAGTACCTGTTCTCTCAGAAGGAGCTTAACATGAGACAACGTCGATGGATGGAGCTTCTGAAAGACTACGATTGTGATATTTATACCATCCAGGAAAGGCGAATAAGGTGGCAGATGCTCTGAGCAGAAAGTCGAGCATTGCGCATATGATGGTTAAGGAATGGACGCTGCTGGAAGAAATCAGAGACTCTGAGTTTAAGGTTGAGGTAGGAAGCCTCTCGAGCTTAATGGCCACACTGCAGATTGAACCCGAGATTCAGTTGAGGGTTAAAAAGTTGCAATACGGACCCAGATATCCAGAAGATTGTGACGATGGATGCAGAAGAGAGAGAAGACGACTCAAGGTAACTGAGGATGGAATATTGAGGTTTAGAGGACGTCTGTGTGTGCCGAACGACGAAGAGTTGAAGGAAAGAATTCTATCAGAGGCACACAGGAGCAATTACAGTATCCACCCGGGAAGCACGAAGATGTACCAGAACCTGCGACAGCACTACTGGTGGAATGGAATGAAGGTGGATGTGGCTAAGCATGTAGCCAAGTGCTTGACATGCCACAGGTGAAGGCGCATGTCACGCCCCGAATCCCGATAACGAGCACGCGACACCCCTGTTCATACACATCGACAATCCCTGCGTACACTGGCCTACGAGTAGCGACGGCCCAGGGTGCTCATCGCGGCCAAGCAACGCTAGCGCAAATGACAACAATCTAAAACTGCGGAAGCGTGCCTTCTATACATACATACATGCACGAGGTACAAGGTAGCATGAAAGACAAGAACACTTTACAAAGGCAATACACAACATATATATATATACACATAAGCGTTAGATACAGACCCCAAAGGAAACCTCACTAAGGTCAAGCTATCTACGCTCTCACCAAAAAAGCTAGACCAGTACAGCAGAACTCAATCCATCTCGAACTCCTCCTCAGGATCCTCCTCGGGGTCCTCCTCTGGGTCCTCCTCGGGGTCCTCCTCTGGATCCTCCTCTGGGTCCTCCTCATCTGTATCCATGGCATCGCCCTCCTCGTGACCATCGACCTCGGAACGTCCTGGGACGGTAACTCCTGCAGTGGGTCGGGGTCGATCACCTCGCCACCATACTCTGCTGGCTGCAGCAAGATCGGGTCGTCCTCCATAGGAATCGGGGAGTCCCTCTGGGGTCCCTCGAAGCCAACAGACCCTCTCTGAACCAGGCCTCATATCTATGGGGTACAGATAAGGTCCACCCTGATCTACTAAAACGGTGGTCACATGTCTATGCCACAGAGTGGCGTGCATGTCAAAATGAGGGTATCTCGGTGTCCATCTGCACTGGCAGTCCAAAAAGCATCGGCGGTGCAGCCATCAAGGGTGACCTGGATCTGTAAAAGAAGGGCAGCCACCGCCCATGAGTCGAAACTCAATAAGCTCACCACTAATCCTAACGTAGGATAGCGTATACTAGTGGGTCGGTCCTATCCAGGACTAGGCTCACGGTCCAGGGTTCAGACACTCTCAGTCTCCTCAGTACCAGACCCCAACATGCTTAACAGACATGCAAATTACACAACACAGCTCATATCGTACAGACGGGCACAAGAGATATCAATCAGATGCCATAGCAATGTCGCAGCCCTCACGGCCATGTCTGTCACGCCCCGAGCCCCAATCGAGCCCGCGACACCCCTGTTCATACACATCAATAAATCCCTGCGTGCACCTGGCCTACGAGTAGCGACGGCCCAGGATGCTCATCGCGGCCAAGTGACGCTAGCGCAAACGACGATAATCTAAAACTGCGGAAGCGTGCCTTCTGAACATGCATACATACATAAGAAGGTGGGGTAGCATGAAAAGACAAGAACACTTTTACAAAAGGCGATACACAACATATATATATACATAAGCGTTAGATACAGACCCCAAAAGAAAACCTCGCTATGGTCAAGCTATCTACGCTCTCTCAAAAGACTAGACCAGTACAGTATCTCTCAGTCCATCTCGAACTCCTCCTCGGGATCCTCCTCGTCGGTATCCTCCTCTGGGTCTTCCTCTGGATCCTCCTCGGGGTCCTCCTCATCTGTGTCCATCGCATCACCCTCCTCGTGACCATCTATCTCGGATCGTCCAGGTGACGGCATCTCCTGCAGTGGGTCGGGATCGACCACCTCGCCTCCATACTCTGCTGGCTGCAGCAAGATCGGGTCGTCCTCCATGGGGATCGGGGAGTCTCTCTGAGGTCCCTCGAAGCCATACAGGCCCTCTCTAAACCAGGCCTCGTATCTATGGGGTACAGATAAGGTCCACCCTGATCTACTAAAACAGTGGTCACATGCCTATGCCACAGAGTGGCGTGCATGTCAAAATGGAGGGTAATCTCGGTGTCCATCTGCACTGGCAGTCCAAAAAGCATCGGCGGTGCAGCCATCACGGGTGACCTGGATCTGTAAAAGAGGGGCAACCACCGCCCATGAGTCGAAACTCAATAAGCTCACCACTAATCCTAACGTAGGATAGCGTATACTAGTGGGGTCGGTCCTATCCGTCGGACTAGGTTCACGGTCCAGGGTTCCGACACTCTCAGTCTCCTCAGTACCAGACCCCAACATGATTAACATACGTGCAATTATCATAACAGAATTCATATCACACAGACGGGCACAGGAAATATCAATCAGATGCCATATGAAATGTCACAGGCCTCAACCGGCCATATCGGATCTCAATGGATCATGCTCAGGCCTCAATCGGCCATAACGGGTCTCCATAGACCATGCCCATCTGTCACTCCAAATCCCATCAGGGCTCACCCAACAGTGCCCTACGGCAATTACCACACTGCGTCTCGAACGCCTTACGTTGGTCTCCCTTTTCTCTCCACTTCCCCTCTGGGCACAATCTCACGTCACAACTCTGGTGACTCATGCCATGCTCTCAATGAATGCGGGCCCACATGATTGCAATCAGTCAATCAACACAGAGCATGCATGATATGGCATATATGCACAAGCATAGAACGCAATAAGCAGCCATCGCACTCTCACGTGCACCACATGCCAAGCCATAAGAAAATCAAGGGCCCACGAACGATTTCTCAGTCAGACAGATGCGATAGGATATCGCTCATTAATCCTCGGGTCAGACCCATAACTTGGGACTCTCATCTAGCAAATCTGGTCACTCTCGGCCTAAGCCCAAACACCCATGACTATTGATTCAGTAACTAAACAGTCCCTCAGGTGTGTTTGAATTAGGCTTAACTTGGTTTAGGCCCAATTAAAGGATTCGAGTTCGAATGGGCCTAATGCCTGACCTGAGGCCCAAGGCCCAATGGGTGATAAGTTCATTAAGGTAAATTGGCCCATTATAGGGTTCAAGCCCATAAATCAGTTGGCCCATTATGGTTCAAGGTTAAATGAAATGGGTTAGGCCCATTAAGTGAGTTGGGCTTAATAAATTTAGTTGGGCCCTAATAGTAACCAAGGCCCATTAATTAGACTTGGGCCCAATAATTAAGTCTTAAGTCCATTATGCAAATTAAGGCCCAATTAAAGTAAATTTCGTGTAGGGCCCAAGCCCATTTTCAAGGATTATTCAATTAGGCCCATTTAGCCCATTTTAGGCCCAATTAACCCATCTAGGCCATGTACATTAATGGGCCTCATAAATTAATGTTCAAGGTTATAGTTTGGGCCCATTAAAAGTGATTTTCGTCCATTATAGGCCCACTAGTCTAATTAGGTTAAATTTAGTTCATTTAGGCCCAACTCGTAGTGAATTAAGTTCCCAAAGCCCATTATAATCCTTAGGCCCATTAGTCCACATGTTTAATTCATTAATTCCAGCCCATTAGCAACATTTCAAGGCCCAATCGCACTCTCCATTAGCTCACACGTTCGGCCCAATCAAGAACACAAGGTGGGCCTAAAGCCCATTAGTCTAATTCACACAAATTACACACTAATCACTCTACTTAACCACTCACATAACCATCCCACATATACATACTAGCCTAAACTAGGATTAGGGGATTGCTTACCTAGGATGGGCCGGAGACGACGACGAAGGCGGAGGAGTCACCGGCGGCCGGTTCGGCGTTTCGCGAGCGCGGGGAGCAGGCGGCGGCTCACGGCTGTTCGGCGTCCCTCGAGGTTCCTAAGGCCTACACGAGTCGGTTCAAGGTGTTAGAGGAGCTGCTGGTGGCGGCGGGACCAGCCGGAACGGCCCGGGCTCCTCCGGTGAGGCACGACGACGATGACGACGGAAGGAGGAGCGGGCTGGGGAGTTTCTCAACCGAGGTGGTCCGGCCATGAGAATGAAGAAAAGGGACACCAAGAGGCTTACCGGGACGAGGACAAGGCTGGAGGAGGCGGCGGCGACGGTGGGATGATGACGACGACGGCGGACGGGCGGCTTCACGGTGGCGTCACGGGCGGATGGAGGAGGCCGAGAGAGAGGGAGAGTTCGGGAGAGGAGAGAGAGTGAGGAAGGGTGGCCGAAATTATGAGGGGGAGGAGAGAGAAAGCAAGATTATAATCCATTTAAAATAAGGAAATTAAGTATAGTGGGAGTAGGTAATGACATGGATGAGACTGATTTGATTTCATGGGAATTGTGCCATGATTGATGTGATTGATTGACATGACACTTGATTGATTGATGTGACATCCGATTGATGTGACATCTGATTTGACTTGCCTCGATTTGCGTGCCAAATGCACCGATCGGGTCCCGAGCGCGAACGAATTTTGGACTGGATTTGGTGTCGGTCCGTCGAATCTACTCTCAAAAATCCTAATTAGTCTCATTCTAAGGTCTGAGCATTTACCGGGGGCATTTCGGTAATTTTCCATTCACGTCTTGCTTCACGACGTGCACCGGCTGTCGACCTTCAGTCGACATTTCGAAACTGACTTCATTTCTTCATTGCGTTTATCTTACTGATTCGATTGTCCATCGTCAGATTTCATTTTGTGGTCAATTTCACTAAATACCGACTCTGTCTCAGTCTCAGGCCAACGGGCGGCTGATTGGGAAAAATTCCCAGATAGCCTTTCCCCTTCGGTTGGTCAGCTCAGGGTAGCTAATCCTGAGTGAGCGTCGACTAGAGTGTATTAATGAAGTATTTCCATTCATTTAGAAAGTCTGACCATTGGTCGAATTTTCAGACTGTCACAATTCTTCCCTTCTTATAAAAATTTCGTCCTCGAAATTTACAGTCTACCAGTTCCTACTTCAAAATCAAATTACAGTCAGTCATTCAAACAGTAGGGGTATTTCTTCTTCATCTCGTCTTCGTTTTCCCACGTGGCTCCTTCGGTTCCATGGTGTTCCCAGATGACCTTGACCAATGGGATCGTCTTGTTTCTGAGCACTTGTTCCTTGCGATCTTCAATCCTCACTGGCCTTTCCACGTAGGAGACGCGGTCATCCATTTCAATGACTTCATGATCGAGTATATGGCCAGGGTCCGGCTCATACTTTCTCAGCATCGATACATGAAATACGTTGTGGATCTGCGACAAGTTCGGCGGCAGTGCCAGACGATAAGCCAGTGTCCCGATCTTCTCCAATATCTCGAATGGCCAACGAATCTGGGACTTAGCTTTCCTTCTTGCCAAACCGAGATAATCCTCGCATCGGCGACACCTTCAGAAAGACATGATTTCCAACTTGAAATTCCAATGGCTTACGTCTCTTGTCTGCATAGCTCTTCTGCCTACTCTGGGCGGTCCTCAGCCTGTCCTTGATCACCTTGACTGCTTCCACTGCTTGTTGCACCAATTCTGGGCCTGTTATACTTTTCTCGCCAACTTCATCCCAGCAAACTGGTGTCCTGCAAGCCCTCCATACAACGCTTCAAATGGTGCCATCTGGATACTTTGCTGGGTAACTGTTGTTGTAAGCGAATTCCACAAGGTGCAACTGCTCTTCCCAGCCTCCTTTGAAGTCAATTACACACGCTCTCAGCATGTCCTCCAGAGTTTGTATAGTCCTTTCTGACTGTCCATCAGTCTGAGGGTGGTAGGCTGTACTGAACCTCAGTTCTGTTCCAAGGGCACCCTGCAGACTCTTCCAAAATGTGGCTGTGAAGCGGGGATCTCTGTCCGACACGATGCTTACTGGCACTCCATGTAGCCTTACAATCTGTCTCACAATAGCTCCGCCAGTTTCTCCAATGTAGAATCCTTTCGCACTGCAATGAAATGCGCAGACTGGTCAGTCTGTCCACTATCACCCAGATTGAGTCGTTCCCTCTCTGGCTCCTTGGCAGTCCAGTCACGAAATCCATGGTGATATGCTCCCATTTCCACTCTGGGATTTCCAAAGGTTGCAACAGTCCTCCAGGCTTGCAGTGTTGCGCCTTCACCTGCTGGCATGTCAAGCACTTGGC
>JAGVVM010018272.1:0-13835 GCA_019149425.1 Psidium friedrichsthalianum
CGGCTGAGAAGATCGTTATCAACTTTTGGAAAATTTTTAAGGTGGTGTTTTTTCGTACGTGGATGTTGCTGTATTTCTTCTCTTATTTCATGACATTACATTGTAAGTTGGAGCGTAGTTCACCAGATGATTGTCTACGCAATAGCCTAGAGTTTCAGACAGATTTATTAGATACATACAGATTAAGATGGTAATTGCTGAGAAGTATGAAGTTTGGATATTTTTTTGTACGGTTGATACTCTGCACTGGTCTGCTTGCATATTTCATGTACTTACATAGGATAGTGGAACGTATTCACTAATGTATTATCTAACTCAATAGCCGAGAGTTTCAGACAATTATTAGATAACATAAGATAAGAGGGTGACTTCGGCTGCAAAGTGTGAGTTTGGAATAAGTGTTCGTACGTGGATGCGCTTGCACGATTGTTCTTCATATTACATGTAATTAACATAGGAAAGTGGACGTAGTTCCCATTGGATTAGTCTACTAATAGCTGGAGTTTCAGACAAGTTATTAGATAAACGTACGATTAGAGGGTAAAATCGGCTGAAAACGGTAGAGTTTGGATATTGTTCGTAAGGTGATACTCTGCACTCGTCTTCTATTTCATGTACATTCACATAGAAGTGGAACGTAGTTTCACCAGTGGATTATCTACAGCATAGCCCTAAGAGTGTTCAGACAATTTTATTAGATAAACATAAAGATTAAGATGGTAAAATCCGCGAAACTTATGAGTTTTCATTAAAGTGTTTCGTAACGGTAGATACTCTTCACGTTCTCTTCGAATTTTTCATGTACATTACATAGGAAGTGGAACGGTGTCACCAAAGGATTATAAAAACCATAGCCTAGGAGTTTCAGACATTTATTAGATACACCATAAGATTAATAGTGTAAATCGTCTGAAACTTATGACTTTGATAGGTTTCGTTACGTTGGATACTCTGCAACGATCTTCTTCATATTTCATGTACATTAACTAGAAAGTGGAGCGAAGTTCACACATTGGATTATCTCGCAATAGCCTAGAGTTTCAACTTTAATTAGATAACTAAGATTAATGGGTAAAAATCGCTGAAACGTATGATTTTTGGATAAGGTTCGTACGGTGGATACTCTGTCACTATCTTTCTTCATATTTCATGTAACAGTACATATGACAGTGGAACGTGTTCACTATGGATTATCTAACGTATAGCTATAGTTTCGTCAGACAATTTATTAGAAAAACCTAAGATTAATAGGTCGCAATCGCTGAAACGTATGATTTGGATAAGGTGTTTCGTACCGGTGGATACTCTGCACGAACTTCTTCATATTCCTATGTACTTAACATAAGAAGTGGAACGTATTTCACCGTGTGTTCTCTACGCCGATAGCCGAATATTTTCAGACAATTTTATTAGATAAACAGAAGATTTACGATGGTTGAATTCGGCTGAAAAGTTGAGTTTTGATAAGTGTTCGTACGGTGGATCGCTGCCGATTTTCTTCTATTTCTGTACCTTAACTTAAGAGGGAACGTATTTCCCCAGAGGATTATCTACGTAATAGCCTAGAGTTCAGAACAATTTATTAGATAAACATAAGATTAATGGGTAAATTCGGCTGAAACGTATGGTTTGGATAGTGTTCGTTAGTACATGGATACTCTCCGACGATCTTCTTCATATTTCCATGTACATTAACATCGGAAAGTGAGACTAGTTCACCAGTGAGATTATCTACGCAATAGTCTAGAGTTTACACAGAATTTTATTAGATAAACATAAGATTAATGAGGGTAAAATGCTGAAAGTGTGATTGGATAAGTGTTCGTACGGTGGATACTCTGCAAACGGATCGCTGTTTCATATTTCATGTACATTAATATAGGAAAGTGTAACGTAGTTCACCAGTGTATTATCTACGCATAGCCTAGAGTTTCAGACAATTTATTAGATAAACATAAGATTAAGAGGGTAAATCGGCTGAAACGTATGAATTTGGCTAAGTGTTCGTACGGTGGATACTTGCACGATCTTCTTCATTTTCATGGTACATTAACTAGGAAAGTGGAACGTAGTTCACCAGTGGATTACTACGCATAGCCTAGAGTTTCAACAATTTATTCATAAACATACGAATTAAGAAGGTCAAATCGTTTGAAAAGTATGAGTTTTGGATAAGTGTGTTGGGGCCGGATCGGATCCATGACGGGAACGCTTCCCGCGCTCCACCGAGGACGGTTTCTCGCCCCCGGCGCCCGACACACAAAAACAACATACAAAGCAGCGGAAAATAAAACTGGACGCCGATCTAGCTCATCGTGGCGTTGCATGCTTTCAATCCGAAAAAACACCACTGGATAAACGAAGTGGTTTTCACAAGGGAATACTCAGCGGCCATAGCTTTAGAAACTTTCGTCCACGCGTCCTTGAACCCGAATAGATCTCGAGTCTCTAGTGCACACCGACACACCCCAAAGGCCCGTGCGCCTCGAAGACGGAGTCCCGCGAGCGGCCGTCCGTCGAGCATCGGGTGCTAGGCTAAGGCCTGGTGCGTGGGGGACATACAAACGCGCATCGTAGGCGGCGAGATTTCCTTGATTGCCCAGAGCGGAAACACAACCTTTTGTAGGTTTTCGTGACTAAAAGAGCGGGCAGCACACACACGGTCCTCTCTCTTCTCTCATTTCGGTTTTGAGAAGAAATGAGCAGCCAAAAACCGCTTGTTGAGAGAGAAGTGAGAGATATATATATAGTAGACTGGGAAATCAATTGAGGTGGGGCGGGGTGTCGGTCATTTTGGCTGCCCCTTTATCCACGTTTTTGACCGGGTCCAAAAAAAGGACCCGCTTTGACTGGTCACGCTTGGGTCGGTGACTTGCGCCGACTTTCCCTATAATCAGCGCATCCAATCGCCTCGTGGTGGCGTGTGCGTTGTCGTTTTCAGTGAATCAGAAATTAGACAATCAATCCCATTCATTCCAATTTCTATTTGACTATCTGAATAGTCAGTATTGCAAACTTGCAATCCCGTCTTCCATTAAGAGGCCGTCCACCATTGGTTAGGTGTGTGACATTCCTAGGTTCACCCCTGACTCTGGCATGAGATGTACCATCAAATGCGTACTTCCGCAGAGAACCGATTGTCCTACATCAGTCTCCGGTCTCACAAGCCATGATTGACATCTAGCAACATGTCACGCTACCAGTCAGTGTGAATGTATACAGGACACAAGTGAACCTGTAGCTTCGTTACAGTGTAAGCAAATCCTTCTGTCTGACCATTGCCCGATCGAATGAGGGCCATGGATATACCTGTCAAACCCTAATTCGATCATATGCCCAAATCTATCTGACGTGCATTCTTGCGAGACAATTCTCGACTTCAACCCTGGCCAGGGATTTTCTTAATGCAGTCACGAACGATTGCATAGGACATCAACCTTATTCAATAAGTAGACAGATCCCACTGTTGCCATGGCCTGTGACTTCGATATTCATGACTATGACCATCAAGCACATAGGCAGATCGACGATCCGCCAATACATGTACTCATGAACCACAGCCACTCATAATACAATCAGCATCGCGGCTCAGGTCCAAGGATTATTTACACACCAAAACTAGAGCGATTGAGGCATTGACTAAGCACAAGGCGTCCATGATTTCCAATCGCTCATGGCGTGTCCGTTCATGAATTCGATCGAACTGTTCGATACGAACACCTGTGTTCCAGTTTAGACGTCTAACGTCCGATGACTTGTGACTCCGTCATCCCCATAGAGCATCCCATGCTCAATGGCGTAGCTGGCGAACACACTGGTCTCAACTGGATCATGATGCGCCATTCAATGATCCATTGACCAGGAACCAATCTATAGATCAGAGACCAACTTAAAACTTGTCACAGAGATTCGCGACGTCTCGAGAATAAGCATAAGTTTACAATTGATCTAATGGACTTTATTTATCTGATATTCAGGACAAGATAAATACACCCAACGTCTTGCCATTAATATAACATTAACAGTACAACAGAATGCCCTACACGCAACAGTTACATGATAAGGCTTTAGGGCATACTCCTAACAAAGTTGTTCGCACGGTGGGTACTCTGCACGATCTTCTTCATATTTCATGTACATTAAATAGGAAAGTGGAACGTAGTTCGCCAGTGTATTATCTACGCAATAGCATAGAGTTTCGACAATTTATTAGATAAACATAAGATTAAGAGGTAAATGCGGCTGAAAAGTATGAGTTTGGATAAGTGTTCGTACGGTGGATGCTCTGCACGATCTTCTTCATATTTCATGTACATTAACATAGGAAAGTGGACGAGGTAGTTCACCAGTGGATTTATCTACGCAATAGCCTAGAGTTTCAGACAATTTATTAGATAACATAAGATTAATAGGTAAAATTCGCTGAAACGTATGAGTTTGGATAAGTGTTCGTACGGTGGATACTCGGCAACGATCTTCTTCATATTTCATGTACATTAACATAGGAAAGTGGACGTAGTTCACCAGTGGAGTTATCTACGCATAGCCTAGAGTTTCAGACAATTTATTAGATAAACATAAGATTAAGAGGGTAAAATCGGCTGAAAAGTATGAGTTTGGATAAGTATTCGTACGGTGGAACTCTGCACGATCTTCTTCTCATTTCATGTACATTAACATAGGAAAGTGGAACGTAGTTCACCAGTGGATTATCTACGCAATAGCCTAGAGTTTCAGACAATTTATTAGATAACATAAGATTAAGAGGGTAAATCTGCTGAAAAGTATGAGTTTTGATAAGTGTTCGTAACGGTGGATACTCTGCACGATCTTCTTCATATTTCATGTACATTAACATAGGAAAGTGGAACGTAGTTCACCAGTGGATTATCTACGCAATAGCCTAGAGTTTCAGACAATTTATTAGAGTAACATAAGATTATAGGTAAAATCGGCTGAAAACGTACGAGTTTGGATAAGTGTTCGTACGGTGGATACTCTCGCAAGATCTTCTTCATTTTCATGTACATTAACATAGGAAAGTGGAACGTAGTTCACCAGTGGATTATCTAACGCAATAGCCTAGAGTTTCAGACAATTTATTAGATAAACATTAAGATTAAGAGGGTAAATCTGCTGAAAAGTATGAGTTTGGATAAGTGTTCGTAGGTGGGATACTCTGCACGATCTTCTTCAATTTCTGTACTTACATAGGAAAGTGGAACGTAGTTCACCAGTGATTATCTACGCAATAGCATAGCCAGTTTCAGACAATTTATTAGATAACATAAGATTAAGAGGGTAAAATCTGCTGAAAAGTATGAGTTTGGATAAGTGTTCGTACGGTGGATACTCTGCACGATCTTCTTCATATTTCATGTACATTAACATAGGAAAGTGGAACGTAGTTCACCATGATTATTACGCAATAGCCTAGAGTTCAGACAATTTATTAGATAAACATAAGATTAAGAGGGTAAAATCGGCTGAAAAGTATGAGTTTGGATAAGTGTTCGTACGGTGGATACTCTGCACGATCTTCTTCATATTTTCATGTACATTACATAAGAAAGTGGAACGTAGTTCACCAGTGGATTATCTTAGCGCAATAGCCTAGAGTTTCAGACAATTTTATTAGATAAACATAAGATAACAGGGTAAAATCGGCTGAAAAGTATGAGTTGGATAAGTGTTCGTACGGTGGATACTCTGCACATCTTCTTCTTATTTCATGTACATTAAACGATGGAAATGGAACGTAGTTCACCAGTGGATTATCTACGCAATAGCCTAGAGTTTCAGACAATTTGTTAGATAAACATAAGATTAAAAGGGTACAATCTGCTGAAAAGTATGAGTTTGATAAGTGTTCGTACGGTGATTCTCTGCAAGACTATCTTCTTCATATTTCATGTACATTAACAGTGGAAAGTGGAACGTAGTTCACCCAGTGGATTATCTACGCAATACCTAGAGTTTCAGACAATTTATTAGAAAACATAAAGATTAAGAGGGTAACATCGGCTGAAAAGTATGAGTTTGGATAAGTGTTCGTACGGTGGATACTCTGCACGATCTTCTTCATATTTTCATGTACATTAACATAAGAAAGTGGAACGTAGTTCACCAGTGGATTATCTACAAGCAATAGCCTAGAGTTTCAGACAATTTATTTAGATAAACATAAGATTAAGAGGTAAATTCGGCTGAAAAGTGGTGAGTTTGGATAAGTGTTCGTACGGTGGACAGCTTGCAACGTTTTCTTCATATTTCCATGTACATTTACTTAAGAAAGTGTAACTTAGTTCCCCAGTCGTATTATGTACGCACTAGCCTAGAGTTTCAGACAATTTATTAGTAAACAAAAGACTATTAGGGTAGAAATCGGCGGAAACGTATGCGGTTTTGGGATAAGGTGTTCGTACGGTGGATACTCTGCATCACGATCTTCTTCATATTTCATGTACATTAACATAGTAAAGTCGAACGTAGTTAATTTCAACACGCCAGTGAATTATCTACGCAATAGTCTAGAGTTTCAGAGAATTTATTAGATAAACATAAACATTAAGAGGGTAGAAAATCTGCTGAAAAGTATAGTATTGGATAAGTGTTCGTACGGTGGATACTCTCGCACGATCTTCTTCATATTTCATGTACTTAACATAGGAAAGTGAACGTAGTTCCCCCAGTGGATTATCTACGCAATAGTCTAGAGTTTCAGAGAATTTATTAGATAAACATAAGATTAAGAGGGTAAAATCGGCTGAAATCGTAACAGTTTGGATAAGTGTTCGTATGGTGGGATACTGTCACGCCCCGGATCCGCCTTGGGCACGCGGCATCCCGTTCGTACTTCAACCCTCGCTCGCCTGGTCCTCTGATACGATGCCCAGGATAATCTCATCGCGACCAGACAGTGAATAACACGAAACTGGTCTGCGGAAGCGGCCTCCGACTTTACAATCATGCATGCACATACAGTGGGGGTAGTGAACAGCAGAAGGAAAAACACGAATAACAAACAAAACCATATATATACATATACCCACGGAGCGTTAGATACAACTGTCAAAAGAAGCGGCTACAAGTCTTCCCCAAAATTCTACGCTCACCTAAACCCGCATAGATCCCAACCCTAAGCTCCAGTCTCAGTCACTCCTCGGGATCCTCTGGCTCCTCCGGATCCTCCTCAGGCTCCTCGGGGTCCTCCTCTGGATCGTACTCCTCCTCAGGGTAGAGCTCATCGTCTGGGTCGGGGGCCATGGGATCGTCATCCTGATGTGCATCTACAACTATCTGCCCTGGTGAAGGTAGCTCCTGTAGCGGGTCCGGGTCTACAACCTCTCCCGGGTAGGTGACTGGACGTAGGAGTCCTGGGTCGTCATCCTCTGGAATCGGGACGTCGAAATCAAGGACGGGTCCCATCATGCCAAAATCTCCCTCGACTCTCCATGCCTCAAATCGGTAGGGAACGAACTGGGGTCTGCCCACGTCCACCGTGATGGTAGTCAGGTGTCGGTGCCACAGTCGGCCGTCATCGTCCACATGGTGGGTAACCTCCACAAAAACATCTACTGGGAGTCCAAAAAGTGTCGGGGGCGGTGCAGCCATCACTTGGGTCTGGGGTCTGAAATGTTGGCAAACCACGCCAGTGAGTCGGAGACTCAGCAAGCTCACCACTAATCCTAGCGTAGGATAGAGCATACTCAGTGGATTTGGTCCTAACCGGGAGTCTAGGGTTTCTGGTCACCTCACATGGGTCTCACTCTTGTGCACGTAGGGTAATGAACCATAGGACTAAAAACCAAGCAATAGCAGTTATAAACTTGCGGTATAATAGAATAAAACACAGGGAGTAGGAAATCAACAATCAATAGTCACAACAGAATGCCACATCAAATGCTCGGTCAGTCGGCCTCATGGAAATCTCAGATCAAATCTGCCCGCGTCTCAAACGCATCAGGCCAGTACTGCAACCCGCGTGTGGTACGCCTCAGGTTGGCACTCTCAAATTCATCTCTCGAATGATACCGGCTCAATGCACAAACCAACCAGTACAGAAACCTTGCCACAGTACACCAATCAAGGAAAACTAGACAATTGATAAATGCCACGTGCGTACGATACAACCAGGCAGTCAAGGACCCAGATAGTTCAGTCACATCCCTCAAATCATGTGGCCCATTAGGTTTTCAAGGATAAGCCCATTCTTAGATGAATTCAAATCAGAGCCGAAGCCCCATTTAAAATTTATCAACTTAACCCATGTCCAAGAATGCTTTTGGTCCATTACTCTTCTTCGGCCCATTATAGAATATTTATAAGTCTTCGGATGGGCCGGGATTACAATATAAATAGGTCCAAGAATATTTTAAATTCGTACAAGGCCCAAGCCCATTATACAAGATAGGTTTAGAAAGTCCATTTTAATCCATTTAGGCCCAATTTGATAACCCAAGCCCATACACCTCATTGGACCTCACATTTTAATGCTCAAGATCATTATTTAGGCCCAATAAACTTCATTTTCGTTCATTAAAGGCCCACCAATTGAATTAGGCCCAATTTGTCATATTTTAGCCCAATTATAAGAAATAAAAGTCTCCTAGCCCATTAGTATCATTTGGCCCACCTTTTACTCACACAAGCCCGCCAATTACAACCTTAAATGAACATTTTTAGGCCCAATTATAAGCTGAATTTCGTCCATGTGGAGGCCCATTAATCCAACTTGAACCCATTAGCACATTTTAGGTTATTTTAGCTTAAATTTGAGCCCCTAAGCCCATTAACCTCACGTGGCCCACTCCTCACGCGCCCAAATCCAATATTGCAGCCCAATAACAATGTTTTCCAACCCAAATCAGATTATCAAGCCCATCGTGCAGCCCAAAAATTCTAATTTCCTAAACCGGTCTAATTAGCTTAACACTAATTAGGCAATTTACTTCTTAATTCACCCACTTAGCATACAAACCAGCAAACCACATGAGCATACCATAGTCCTAGGCTACTATTAGTGGATTGGCTTACCACAAATGGCTCGGGGTCGACGACGAACGACGAGGGGTCACCGGGCGGCCGAATGGGCTCACGGCGAGGAGGAGAGGAGGCCAGCGTTGAGGGCTGGACCAGAATGAAAAACATGCTAAGAATCAATATTTGAACCTAGAAATGAGTCCTAGAGGTCGCTGGAAACAAGATATATCAACATGAGCTCAATCTCAAATTCGGGTGTCAGAAAACTGGTTCGTCGACTGATAGGAAAACGGACATTTGAAGGGCCAAACGACCTCCGATCGAAGCGATTCAAGTTGGGTTGGATTCAGAAGACATTAAACTATAACATATCCAAAAATCATGAGAATCCGACTTACCAATCTCCGTCGGCGGCCGGTTGAAGTTGTCTGCAGAATTCCAGGCGTGAGTAGAGAGAGGGAGGAAAATGAGAGAGAGAAAGTGAGCTGGTGAGAGAGAGATGGGGGTGTGGCCAGCGGCAAAATGAGAGAATGAGGGAGGAGAGAGAAAGGTTTATCAAATTTTCAAGAATTAAAAAAAAATATTTAAATAAAGGGGATTAGGTGGAATAGTATATGAGACATTTGATGTGACATTTGGTCTTGGATAAGCTTTGACCATCTTGGAACTTGAACCATGATTGACTGATGTGACAACTGATTTGACTTGTCTCGATTTGCGTGCCAAATGCACCGATCGGATCTTGAGCGCGAACGAAATTCGGACTGGATTTGGTTTCGATCTGCCGAATTCACTCTCAAAAATCCTAATTCATCTATTTCTATGGACTGAGCATTTACCGGGGGCATTTCGGTAATTTTCCAATCACGTCTTGCTTCGCGACGTACACCGGCTGTCTGCCCTTCGGGCGACGCCTCTGAAACCGATTCCATTTCCTCATTGTGTTTATCTTTCTAATTCGATTATCCGATGTCGGATTTCATTTTGTGGTCAATTTCATTAAATACCGACTCTGTCTCAGTCTCAGACCAACGGGCGGCTGTTTGGGAAATTTTCCCAGGTAGCCTTCCCCTTTCGGTTAGTCGTCCCAGGGTAGCTAATCCTGAGTGAGCGTCGATCAGAGGGTAACAATGAAGTGTTTCCATATATTTAGAAATTCCGATAAATGGGTCGAATTTTCAGACTGTCACAATTCTTCCCTCCTTATAAAAATTTCGTCCTCGAAATTTACAGACCAAAACTTCATACAACCGAAGCAAAATTACACTGACTACTCAAACAGATACGAGTACTTCTTCTTCATCTCATCTTCGCTTTCCCATGTAGCTCCCTCGGTTCCATGGTATTCCCAGATGACCTTAACCAACGGTATCGTCTTATTCCTCAGCACCTGCTCCTTTCGATCCTCAATTCTGACTGGCCTCTCCACGTACGAGACTCGATCATCCACTTCAATGACTTCATGATCGAGTATATGGCCAGGATCCGGCTCGTACTTCCTCAACATCGATACATGAAACACATTGTAAATCTGTGACAGGTTTGGTGGCAGTGCTAGACGATAAGCCAGTGTCCCGATCTTTTCCAAAATCTCGAATGGCCCTATAAATCTTGGACTCAGCTTCCCTTTCTTGCCAAACCGAGACAATCCTCTCACCGGCGACACCTTTAGAAATACATGGTCTCCAACTTGAAACTCCAACGGCTTACGTCGCTTATCAGCATAGCTTTTCTGCCTGCTCTGGGCTGTTCTCAGCCTATCCCTGATTACTTTGACAGCCTCCACTGACTGCTGAACCAATTCGGGTCCTGTAATGCTCTTCTCACCAACTTCGTCCCAACAAATCGGTGTCCGACAAGCTCTGCCATACAGTGCCTCAAAAGGTGCCATTCTAATACTTTGCTGATAACTATTGTTGTAGGCGAATTCCACTAAGTGTAGTTGCTCTTCCCAACCACCTTTGAAGTCTATTACACACGCTCTCAGCATGTCCTCCAGGGTCTGTATGGTCCTTTCCGACTGACCATCTGTCTGAGGGTGGTAGGCTGTACTGAATCTCAACTCTGTTCCCAAGGCACCCTGCAGACTCTTCCAAAAGGTAGCAGTAAAGCGAGGGTCACGATCGGACACAATACTTACAGGCACCCCATGCAGTCTCACAATCAATCTTACGTACAGCTCAGCCAGCTTCTCCAATGTAGAATCCTTTCGTACTGCGATGAAGTGTGCAGACTTAGTCAATCTATCAACTATAACCCAGATCGAGTCATTCCCTCTCTGACTTCTTGGTAACCCTGTCACGAAATCCATAGTGACGTGCTCCCATTTCCATTCTGGAATTTCCAAAGGTTGTAACAGTCCTCCAGGCTTGCAATGCTGCGCCTTCACTTGCTGACACGTCAAGCACTTGGCCACGTGTTTTGCCACATCTACCTTCATCCCATTCCACCAGTAGTGTTGGCGCAGATTCTGGTACATTTTCGTACTTCCAGGGTGAATACTATAGTTGCTCCTGTGAGCCTCAGACAGAATCTTTTCCTTCAGTTCCTCATCATTCGGTACACACAATCGTCCTCTAAACTTCAGTACTCCCTCTTCAGTTACTTGGAACTCTGGTTTCCTCTCATCCGCCCTCATTTCTACAATCTTCTGAATGTCGGGATCCGTAGGTTGTAACTCTTTGATCCTTAACTGAATTTCTGGTTCGATTCGTAGAGTAGCCATCAAGCTCGAGAGGGTTCCGACCTCAATCTTAAATTCTGAGTCTCTGATCCTTTCCAATAGTGTCCACTCCTTAACCATCATGTGCGCAATGCTCGACTTCCGACTCAGAGCATCTGCCACCTTATTCGCTTTTCCTGGGTGGTACAGAATATCACAGTCGTAGTCCTTCAGCAGCTCCATCCATCGACGCTGCCTCATGTTCAGTTCTTTTTGCGAGAACAAGTATTTCAAACTCTGATGATCAGTATAGATCTGAAATTTCTCTCCCACCAAATAGTGCCTCCAAATCTTCAGTGCGAATACTATTGCAGCTAACTCCAAGTCGTGTGTCGGGTAATTCATTTCATGTGGCCTCAGCTGTCGAGATGCATAAGCTACTACTCGTCCATGCTGCATCAAGACACATCCCAGTCCTCTTAGCGACGCATCACTGTAAATCTCAAATCCTCCAGGTCCAGATGGGATTGTTAACACTGGTGCGGAAGTCAATCGATTCTTTAACTCCTGAAAACTCTCTTCGCACTTCGCAGTCCATTCAAACTTCGTTTCCTTCTTTAATAAATGAGTCAGAGGAGATGCTATCACCGAGAACTTCTCCACAAAGCGTCTGTAATACCCAGCTAGTCCAAGGAAACTTCGCACTTCAGTCACTGTCATGGGCCTCGGCCACTTCTCTACTGCCTCAATCTTAGCTAGATCCACTGATATCCCTTCTCCAGACACTATATGTCCAAGGAACGCCACTCTATTCAGCCAGAACTCACATTTACTGAACTTAGCATACAGCGAATGTTCTCTTAACGTTTGCAGGACAGTCCTCAAATGTCGTTCATGGTCCTCAGAGCTCTTCGAGTACACTAAGATGTCGTCAATGAAGACTATCACGAACTGATCCAGAAATTCCTTGAATACTCGGTTCATCATATCCATAAATGCGGCTGGGGCATTTGTCAATCCAAATGGCATAACCATGAACTCGTAATGCCCATATCTTGTCCTGAAAGCAGTCTTCGGGATGTCCTCCTTCTTAATCCTCAACTGGTGGTAGCCCGTTCTTAGGTCTATCTTGGAGAACATACACGCTCCCTGGAGCTGGTCAAACAGATCATCAATCCTCGGCAGCGGGTACTTGTTCTTAATCGTTACTTGATTCAGCTGATTCACCCATTAGATTACTGACCTCCGCCAGGAACCCTCATCATTTCCTCAATTCTAGGTCGCCCCCACGCGTTCCTGTGCTGGAGAGACCCCCGAGCTTGACGCAGCTACACTCGGTCCTTCTGCCCCTATTGCTCATCCCTTGCTATCACTCACACCTAACCCAAGCAATCCATCCCATTCAGGAATTCGGAACTCGAACTACCAACCAGCTGGCGTCTGGCTATCGCGTCTACTGACATGAAATATGCATGTAAAATTCGCTGCAAGCGTTAATGCAATTGGACCCTGGTCGACACCTAGACTCAACCCTGTAATGTCTAAACCTAGGCCACTCTGTCACCCACCTCACTAGAAGCCTGCCGGAACGCCGCTCCTTGAACGGGTCTCTGCCCCCGCGACACTGTCCCCCATCCCGCCCTCATCATTCTTGGTGCGAACGTTTGTCCTAAATTATTCATCACCAAGATAGTCCCGTTCCACGTGTCCCCTACCACACTTCAGTACGTTTGTAGATGCCCCCAAACCCCCCCGTCAGACCGTCCCATACCAGGCTGACGGTTACCCAGTCCAATAAATCGTGATGCATGCATTTTCCAAATTTGACTTTCTATTTCAAATCGATTTTCATTTTCTAACCATTTGCTTTTAATGGCAGAAATCCTCAATGTATGAATGTCAAGCAGCGCGCGACCAGCGACTAGGTATAACAAACACAAGCGGCATTAACTAGCACCAGTACCAATCAACAACATCACTCAAAGCGCCCTGCTCACGGGGCTAATGCTTAGAGAACCTTACCTTCAGGTCCTACGCACCTGCAACTTAGTTTCATAACCCTATTACCTCCAGCCTATTCTAGGCAACCAATTGAACTAAGTCAATCACTGCGCCAATCAATTCCATGGCATTCTACCCTTCCTAGTCTTAGGTCTAAAGGGTCCCTGTCTATCAACTCCCCATCTACTCC
>JAGVVM010018274.1:0-12432 GCA_019149425.1 Psidium friedrichsthalianum
CCAAAGTCCTTCCTTCGCAGTGGGACGAACCTGGCGGTTGTCTTTCATTCGCCTCTTGCCGAAATCTCTGAAGTTCCTATTTGGCATGAACCGCGATCCAGACGCGGCAGCCTTCTCCTGCAGATCTCGCTCTATAGGCCAGGGCTCGTTCATCGCATATCCATGGTAGTTCCCTCAGCCCAGTAGCAATTATCATGCTCTTCAGCTCGGGTCTCAGACCTTCTCCTGATCTTCTTGCTTTATCCACGGGTCCTCTATCAGCCTCGAGCGAACTTAAGACAATCTGGCGAACTCGCTCCTATACTGATCACAGTCATTTGCCCACTGACGCGAGCCTTATAACTCCTCCATCTTTTCGCGTCTTGGTGTTGTTCGTCTTCCGAGATACTATCCCATTGAATGCTGCACAAAATGCGCCCCGGTCGGCCATCATGCCAGTCTAGGAAATCTCGTCCAGCCTGGGTGTCGCCTTGCCCACCAGTCAATCTGGGCAGTGCTCTGGAGCTTGATTGAGGTCCCAGTGAGACCTTTCTCCTCATCCGTGCATCCAATCACTAGTGCTATGCCTTCTCCATGGTGCTCGTCCACGCGGCAGCCCACTTCAGGTCCTCCACTCCATGCATCAAATTTTCCGGTTTGCTTAGCTTCAGAACTGCTCTATCACTATGTGATGGGTCTGGCTTCCTCGCCATTGCAATGCCCATTGCCCCCCATGGGCTCCATTTGCGCAGCGACCAAGCGTCCTCACTGCTTGGGCAACAGTGGCAGCTTCGTCAAGCACTTGTCCTACCCATCCAGATTACTCACTTCTGTCAAACACCCTCCATTCATTTCTTCTATCCTCGGGTCTCCTTCAGGCGCAGGAACCTCGAACTTGGACGCTGCCGAACTGGTCCCTTCTGCCCCTCTTGCTCATCTTCAGACATCTCTCACCTAAACCAATAAAAATTCCTTCAGGAATTTGAATCCACATATGACTATCAATCAAGCTTTCGCTACTGTCGCGTCTACTGACATGAATATGCTGAAAAGTTCGCTCATCCAGCTTTTAATGGGCAATTGGACTAGAGACCACCTAGACTCACCCTGCCATTGCACAACTTATTCCTCTGTTCACTCCCCCCCGTCAACTAGAAGCCTGTCGAGGAGAGCCCTCCTTGATCGGTCTCTGCCCCGGCGCTACTACTCCCCCTTCCCCCCGCCCTCCGTCATTTCCTTGGGTTCTTGTGCGAAACCGTTTTTTTTTGTCCTAAGTTACCCACAGCGAGAGATCCACTCCACGTGTCCCATACCCGCTGCTTGCGTTTTAGACGTCCCGTCAGACCTTTCCCATACCAGGCTGACGGTTACCCAACCAATAAATATGATGCATGCACTTTTTTTTCAATCCTCAAAGCTTCCTTTTTTTGAAACTACCATTCTTTTTTTTTTTTTCCAAAAACACACATCACCAAAAACCCAAACATTTTTTTTAAGCTTTCTTCTGATGGTATAAATCTGCCTGCCTGCTTTCTCCGAACGGAGGAAGAGAGGTGAGTGAGAGGGCGGGGCTGTGAGGGGCAGCGAGGGAAAAGAAAAAGGGGGAAAGAAAAAAAATGGAAGACGCGGGCGCGGGGGGGGGGGGGGGAGGGGGGGGGGAAGACAGGGGGAGAGGAAGAACGGGGGGGGGGAGAGCGAGGAAAGGGGGAAAAGGAAGGGGGGGGGAGAGGGGGAAAGAGGAAGGGGGAGGAGGGGGGGAGGGGAAAAAAAAGGGGGGGGAAGGGGAAGGAGAAGAAGGGGAAGGGGGGGGAGAAGTGGGGGAGAGAGGGGGGGGAAAGGGGAGGGGGAGGAGGAGGGAGGAAGGAAGAAGACGAGCGTCTTAAGTGAGGCTAGTCATCGTTCTGATACCATTCCCTTCAGTGGCCTTCACCCTTCCAATGCATTTCACTATTTTCTACCTCATACACGACAACAATTTTTTGTTGCGTACAAACACATCCTCTTTCACACAACGTCCTCTTTTATTGCTTTTTAAACTTTTTTGCCTTTCCTTCATATTTATTTTTGTTTTTCTTTACCCGGTTTCCGTTCCCTTTACATGGTTCCATAGTCTTACTTCCCACTGTTCTCCCCAACTTTTGACTTGCTCCTTCATCGTGTATGGACACGTGGAGTGTGATTCTCTCTGGCTGTGGGTACTAGGACAACTGTTCCACCAAGAAATGAGGAGGGCGTGGAGTAGTCCGCCGGGCAGAGACCCGATCAATAGCGGCTCCCGCCGAGGCTTCTAGTTGAGGTGGCGACAGAGTGGCCTAGGTTTGTGCATTGTCAGGGTTGAGTCTAGGTGTCTTCCTAGTCCAATTGCATTAAAGAGCTGCAGCGGAACTTTTCATGCATATCAGTCAATAGACGCGACGTAGGCGAAAGCTTGATTGATAGTCTTAGGGATTCAATTCCTGAAGGGAATTTTTATTTGGTTTAGGTGAGAGATAGTCTGAAGGATGAGCAATAGGGGCAGAAGACCCAGTGCTGGAGCGTCAAGTTCGAGGGCTCCTGCGCCTGAAGGAGACCCGAGGATAGAAGAAATGATGAGGGTGTTGACTGAAGTTAGCAATCTGATGGGTAGGCAAGCTGCTGAGAGAGCTGCCACTGTTGCCCAGCAGCTGAGGCCGCCTTGGCCGCTGCAAATGGAGCCCATGGGGGCAATGGGCATGGCAATGGAGGACGTCAGACCCATCACATAGTGGAGCAGTTTCTGAAGCTGCAACCCTCGAAATTTGATGGCACTGGAGGACCTGAAGTAGCTGCCTCGTGGATCGAGCAGCTGGAGAAGGCATTTCACCGTGCTTGGATGCACAGATGAAGAGAAGGTCTCACTGGCGACCTATCAGCTCCAGAGCACTGCAGATGACTGGTGGAAGGCCACCGTGGACGAGTCTTTCCTGATGGCATGAGGCCGAACTGGGCTGCTTTCTGTGCAGCATTCAATGGGAAGTACTTCTCGGAAGCCGCCCAGGAGAGAAAGATGGAGGAGTTTATAAGGCTCCGCCAGGGCAAATGACTGTTGATCAGTATGAAGGCGAGTTTGCCAGATTGTCCAAGTTCGCTCGAAGGCTGATAGAGGACCCATGGGACAAAGCCAGAAATTCAGAGAAGGACTGAGGCCTGAGCTGAAGAGCATGATAATTGCTACTGGGCTGAGGGACTACAATGAGATCTATGAACGAGCCCTGGCGATAGAGCGAGACTGCAGGAGAAGGCTGCCGCATCTGGATCGCGGTTCATGCCAAATAGGAACTTCAGAGATTTCGGCAAGAGGCCGATGAAGGACAACCGCAGGTTCGTCCCACCTGCAAGGAAGACTTGGGAAAGCCGCCTTTTGTCTGGAAATCAGAACTGCCGTGACTGTGGCAGAAGGCATGGGAACACCCCTGCCCGAAGAAGACGGAGGATGCTTCAGGTGTGGGCAGATGGCACCCTTCAAAGGAACTGCCCGAGGAATGGTCCGAGACCCCAGTTCCAACCGCAGCAGCAGCCACACATGGCGAATGCCCTCAAGGATTCTGAACCGTCCACCTGCTCAGGGACGAGTATATGCTGTGGCGCGCAAGGGGCTGAGAATGCGCCAGGGGTGATCACAGGTACCATTTCTCTCTGTGGTCATACCGCCTATGCTTGTTTGATCCTGGTGCATCCCATTCGTTCATATCTGCACGTTTTGCTGCGTTGGCTGGAATAGAAACTAGACCATTGGATGTTGTATTGCATGTGGCCACCCCGTTGAAAGATAAAGTAATTGTTATGTTAGGTGTAAGGGGTGTGAGATAGCTTTGGGAAATAGAGTTGAGAAGATTGACTTAGCTGTCCTGCCCATGTATGATTTTGACTGATTGTTGGCATGGATGGTTGGTTAGACATGGAGCAGTTATTGACTGCAGTAGGAGTATAATAAGGCTGAACCCAGTAGATGGGCCTGAGTATGAGTTTAAAGGAAATCGAGGTGGAACCTCAATTCCTTGGATTTCGCCTAGAAGCAACCAAGCTGATGGATCAGGGTTGCCTAGGATTCTTGGCATCTGTATAGATTCGTCGGCTCAAGAGGTGAAGCTAGAGGAGGTGCCTGTAGTAAGGGAATACCCCGATGTGTTTCCTCAAGAATTGCCTGGCTTGCCACCAGAGCGTGAAGTGGAGTTGTAATTGAGTTGGCACCTGGACTGAGCCAATCTCAAAAGCACCGTATAGGATGGCACTATCTGATTGAAAGAGCTGAAGGTGCAGATGCAAGAGCTACTGGATAAAGGATTTATCCGCCCCAGTGCTTCGCCATGGGGAGCTCCGGTGCTGTTCGTTAAGAAAAAGGACGGATCACTAAGGCTGTGTATAGACTACGACAGCTGAACCAAGTGACGATCAAGAACAAGTATCCCCTGCCAAGGATAGATGACCTGTTTGATCAGCTGGAAGGAGCGTGTGTGTTCTCCAAGATAGACCTAAGGACAGGCTATCACCAGCTAAGGATCAAGAAGGAGGATGTCCCGAAGACTGCCTTTAGGACGAGATATGGGCATTACGAGTTCACAGTCATGCCATTTGGATGACAAATGCCCCAGCTGCATTCATGGATATGATGAACAGAGTGTTCAAGGAGTTCTTGGATCAGTTCGTGATAGTCTTCATCGACGATATCCTGGTGTACTCGAAGAGCTCTGAAGACCACGAGAACACTTGAGGACTGTTCTACAGACACTAAGGGAGCATTCCCTATACGCCAAGTTCAGCAAGTGCGAGTTTGGCTCAATAAAGTGGCGTTCCTTGGACATATAGTGTCTGGTGAGGGAATAGAAGTGGATCCAGCTAAGATCGAAGCGTAGAGAAATGGCCAAGGCCAACGACCGTGACTGAAGTACGAAGTTTCCTTGGATTGGCTGGATATTACAGACGCTTCGTGGAAAGGTTCTCCGCGATAGCCGCTCCGATGACAAGATTGTTGAAGAAGGAGTCGAAGTTTGAATGGACTGCAAAGTGCGAGGAAAGTTTTCAGGAGTTGAAAGATAGACTGACTTCCGCACCAGTATTGACCATCCCATCCGGACCTGGAGGATTTGAGATTTACAGCGATGCTTCGCTAAGAGGTCTAGGATGTGTCTTGATGCAACATGGACGAGTAGTGGCATATGCATCTCGACAGCTGAGGCCACATGAGATGAATTATCCGACGCACGACCTGGAGTTGGCTGCCATAGTTTTGCATTGAAGATCTGGAGACACTATCTGGTGGGAGAGAAAGTTCCAGATATACCAGATCACCAGAGTCTGAAGTATTTGTTTTCGCAGAAGGAGCTGAACATGAGACAGCGTCGATGGATGGAGTTGCTAAAGGACTATGATTGTGATATTCTATACCATCCAGGAAAGGCGAACAAGGTGGCGGATGCTCTGAGCAGAAAGTCGAGCATCGCGCATATGATGGTGAAAGAATGGACGTTGTTGGAGGAAATCAGGACTCTGAGTTCAAGTTGAGGTAGGAAGTCTCTCAAGCCTGATGGCTACTCTACAGATTGAACCAGAGATTCAGCTGAAGATCAAGGAATTGCAGTCTACGGACCCCGATATTCAGAAGATCGTGACGATGATGCAGAAGAGAGGAAAGATGACTTCAAGGTGACTGAAGACGGAATATGAAGTTTAGAGGACGCCTGTGTGTGCCAAACGACGAAGAGTTGAAGGAAAGAATCTATCAGAGGCACACAGGAGTAATTATAGTATCCACCCTGGAAGCACGAAGATGTACCAGAACCTCTGCGTCAGCACTACTGGTGGAATGGAATGAAGGTGGATGTGGCTAAGCATGTAGCCAAGTGCTTGACATGCCAGCAGGTGAAGGCGCAACATTGCAAGCCTGGAGGACTGTTGCAACCATTGGAGATCCCAGAATGGAAGTGGGAGCACATCACCATGGGATTTCGTGACAGGACTGCCAAGAAGTCAGAGAGGAAATGACTCAATCTGGGTGATAGTGGACAGATTGACCAAGTCTGCGCATTTTATTGCAGTGCGAAAGGATTCTACATTGGAGAAGCTGGCTGAACTGTATGAGGCAGATTGTAAGACTGCATGGAGTGCCAGTAAGCATTGTGTCAGATAGAGATCCTCGCTTCACAGCCACATTCTGGAAGAGTCTGCAGGGTGCTCTTGGAACAGAGTTAAGGATTCAGTACAGCCTACCACCCTCAGACTGATGGACAGTCAGAAAGGACTATACAGACTCTGGAGGACATGCTGAGAGCGTGTGTAATTGACTTCAAAGGAGGCTGGGAAGAGCAGTTACACTTGGTGGAATTTGCCTACAACAACAGCTACAGCAGAGTATCAAGATGGCACCGTTTGAAGCATTGTATGGAAGGGCCTGCAGGACGCCAATTGTTGGGACGAAGTTGGCGAGAAAGTATAACAGGCCCAGAATTGGTACAACAGTCAGTGAGGCAGTCAAGGTGATCAGAGACAGACTGAGGACCGCCCAGAGTAGGCAGAAGAGCTATGCAGACAAGAGACGTAAGCCATTGGAATTTCAAGTTGGAGATCATGTCTTTCTGAAGGTGTCGCCGATGCGAGGATTATCTCGGTTTGGCAAGAAGGGAAGCTGAGTCCCAGATTCGTTGGGCCATTCGAGATATGGAGAAGATCGGGACACTGGCTTATCGTCTGGCACTACCGCCGAACTTGTCGCAGATTCACAACGTGTTTCATGTATCGATGCTGAGGAAGTATGAGCCAGATCCTGGCCATATACTCGATCATGAAGTCATTGAAATGGATGACCGCGTCTCCTACGTGGAAAGGCCAGTTAGGATTGAAGATCGCAAGGAACAAGTGCTCAGGAACAAGACGATTCCATTGGTCAAGGTCATCTGGGAACACCATGGAACCGAAGGAGCCACGTGGGAAAACGAAGACGAGATGAAGAAGAAATACCCTTACCTGTTTGAATGACCTTTGTAACTTGATTTTGGAGTAGGACATGTACTGTAAATTTCGAGGACGAAATTTTTATAAGAAGGGAAGAATTGTGACAGTCTGAAAATTCGACCCAATTGTCAGAATTTCTAAATGAATGGAAATACTTCATTAATACACTCTAGTCGACGCTCACTCAGGATTAGCTACCCTGAGCTGACCAACCGAAGGGGAAAGGCTATCTGGGAATTTTTCCCAATCAGCCGCCCGTTGGCTTGAGACTGAGACAGGGTCGGTATTTAATGAAATTGACCACAAATGAAATCCGAATTGGACAATCGAATTAGTAAGAAAACACAATGAAGAAATGAAGTCAGTTTCAGAAATGTCGACTGAAGGTCAGACAGCCGGTGCACGTCGAGAAGCAAGACGTGAATGGAAAATTACGAAAATGCCCCCCCAAAAAAAAAAAAAAAAAAAAAAAAGACTAAAAAAGAAAAAAAAAAAAAAAAAAAAACAACTCAACGGAGGAGGATGAAAGAGAAGAAGATTCTCGACGTGCACCGGCTGTCTGACCTTCAGTCGACATTTCTGAAACCGATTTCATTTCCTCATTGTGTTTGTCTTACTGTTTCGATGTCCAATGTCGGATTTCATTTTGTGGTCAATTTCATTAATACCGACCTGCTCAGTCTCAACCAACGGGCGGCTGATTGGGAAAAATTCCCAGATAGCCTTTCCCTTCGGTTGGTCATCTCAGGGTAGCTAATCCTGAGTGAGCGTCGACCAGAGTGTATTAAGAAGTATTTCCATTCATTTAGAAAGTCCGACAATGGGTCGAATTTTCAGACTGTCACAATTCTTCCCTCCTTATAAAAATTTCGTCCTCGAAATTTACAATCTACATTCCTCACTCCAAAATCAAAATTACAAAGGACTATTCAAACAAGTGCGGGTATTTCTCTTCATCTCGTCTTCGCTTTCCCAAGTGGCTCCTTCGGTCCATGGTGTTCCCAGATGACTTTGACCAAGGATCGTCTTGTTCCTGAGCACTTGTTCCTTACGATCTTCAATCCTACTGGCCTTTCCACGTAGGAGACGCGGTCATCCATTTCAATGACTTCATGATCGAGTATATGGCCAGGATCTGGCTCATACTTCCTCAGCATCGATACATGAAACACGTTGTGAATCTGCGACAAATTCGGCGGCAGTGCTAGACGATAAGCCAGTGTCCCGATCTTCTCCAGAATCTCGAATGGCCCAACGAATCTGGGACTTAGCTTCCCTTCTTGCCAAACCGAGATAATCCTCGCATCGGCGACACCTTCAGAAAGACGTGATCTCCAACTCGAAACTCCAAAGGCTTACGTCTCTTGTCTGCGTAACTCTTCTGTCTACTCTGGGCGGTCCTCAGTCTGTCTCTGATCACCTTGACTGCCTCCACTGACTGTTGAACCAACTCTGGGCCTGTTATTCTCTTCTCGCCAACTTCATCCCAGCAAATCGGTGTTCTGCAGGCCCTTCCATACAACGCTTCAAACGGTGCCATCTTGATACTCTGCTGGTAGCTGTTGTTGTAGGCAAATTCCACTAAGTGCAACTGCTCTCCCAGCCACCTTTGAAGTCGATGACACATGCTCTCAACATGTCCTCCAGTGTTTGGATGGTCCTTTCCGACTGACCATCTGTCTGAGGGTGGTAGGCTGTACTGAACCTTAACTCTGTCCCCAGAGCACCCTGCAGACTCTTCCAAAATGTGGCTGTGAAGCGAGGGTCTCGTCTGATACAACGCTTACTGGCACTCCATGCAGTCTTACAATCTGCCTCACGTACAGTTCAGCCAGCTTCTCCAATGTGGAATCCTTTCGCACTGCGATAAAATGTGCAGACTTGGTCAATCTGTCCACTATCACCCAGATTGAGTCATTTCCTCTCTGACTTCTCGGCAGTCCTGTCACGAAATCCATGGTGATGTGCTCCCACTTCCATTCTGGGATCTCCAATGGTTGTAATAGTCCCCAGGCTTGCAATGTTGTGCCTTCACTTGCTGACACGTCAGGCACTTGGCTACATGCTTAGCCACATCCACTTTCATTCCATTCCACCAGTAGTGCTGACGTAGGTTCTGGTACATCTTCGTGCTTCCAGGGTGGATACTATAATTGCTCCTGTGAGCCTCTGCCAAGATCCTCTCCTTAGCTCTTCGTCGTTTGGCACACACAGTCGTCCTTTAAACTTCAATATTCCGTCTTCAGTCACCTTGAAGTCATCTTTCCTCTCTTCTGCATCATCATCACGATCTTCTGGATATCGGGGTCCGTAGACTGCAATTCCTTGATCTTCAGCTGAATCTCTGGTTCAATCTGTAGAGTAGCCATCAGGCTTGAGAGACTTCCTACTTCAACCTTGAACTCAGAGTCTCTGATTTCCTCCAACAACGTCCATTCTTTCACCATCATATGCGCGATGCTCGACTTCCTGCTTAGAGCATCCGCCACCTTGTTCGCCTTTCCTGGATGGTACAGGATATCACAGTCATAGTCTTTCAGCAGCTCCATCCATCGGCGCTGTCTCATGTTTAGCTCCTTCTGCGAAAACAAATACTTCAGACTCTGGTGATCTGTGTATATCTGAAACTTCTCTCCCACCAGATAGTGTCTCCAGATCTTCAATGCGAAAACTATAGCAGCCAACTCCAGGTCGTGCGTCGGATAATTCATCTCATGTGGCCTCAACTGTCGAGATGCATATGCCACTACTCGTCCATGTTGCATCAAGACACATCCTAGACCTCTTAGCGAAGCATCGCTGTAAATCTCAAATCCTCCAGGTCCGGATGGGATGGTCAACACTGGTGCGGAGGTCAGTCTATCTTTCAACTCCTGAAAGCTTTCCTCGCACTTTGCATTCCATTCAAACTTCGACTCCTTCTTCAACAATCTTGTCATTGGAGCGGCTATCGCGGAGAACCTTTCCACGAAGCGTCTGTAATACCCAGCCAATCCAAGGAAGCTTCGCACTTCAGTCACGGTCGTAGGCCTCGGCCATTCTCTCACTGCTTCGATCTTAGCTGGATCCACCGATATTCCTTCTCCAGATACGATGTGTCCAAGGAACGCCACTCTGCTCAGCCAGAACTCGCACTTACTAAACTTCGCATATAGCGAGTGCTCCCTTAAGGTCTGTAGAACAGTCCTCAGGTGCTGCTCATGGTCCTCAGAGCTCTTCGAGTACACCAGGATATCATCGATGAAGACTATTACGAACTGATCCAGAAACTCCTTGAACACCCTGTTCATCATATCCATGAATGCAGCTGGGGCATTTGTCAATCCAAATGGCATGACGGTGAACTCGTAATGCCCATATCTTGTCCTAAAGGCAGTCTTCGGGATATCCTCCTTCTTGATCCTTAGCTGGTGATAGCCTGTCCTTAGGTCTATCTTAGAGAACACACACGCTCCTTCCAGCTGATCAAACAGATCATCAATCCTTGGCAGAGGATACTTGTTCTTGATCGTCACTTGGTTCAGTTGTCGTAGTCTATACACAGCCTTAACGTGCCATCTTTCTTCTTAACAAACAGCACTGGAGCTCCCCACGGTGAAGCACTGGGGCGGATAAATCCTTTATCCAGCAGCTCTTGCATCTGCACCTTCAGCTCCTTCAGCTCAGACAACGACATCCTATACGGTGCTTTAGAGATTGGCTCAGTTCCAGGTGCCAACTCAATCACAAACTCTACCTCACGCTCTGGTGGCAAGCCAGGCAATTCTTGAGGAATACATCGGGGTATTCACCTACTATAGGCACCTCCTCCAACTTCACTTCTTGAGCCGAAGAATCTATTACTGATGCCAAAAATCCTAGGCAACCTTGATCCATCAGCTTGGTTGCTTCTAGTGCCGAAATCCAAGGAATTGAGGTTCCACCTCGATTTCCTTTAAACTCATACTCAGGCCCATCTACTGGGTTCAGCCTTATTATACTTCTACTGCAGTCAATAACTGCTCCATGTCTAACCAACCAATCCATGCCGACAATTACGTCGAAATCATACATGGGCAGGACAGCTAAGTCAATCTTCTCAACTCTATCTCCAAAGTTATCTCACACCCCTCACACCCTAACATAACAATTACTCTATCCTTCAACGGGGTGGCCACATGCAAACAACATCCAACGGTCTAGTTTCTATTCCAGCCAACGCAGCAAAACGTGCAGATATGAACGAATGGGATGCACCAGGATCAAATAAGCATAAGCGGTGTGACCACAGAGAGAAATGGTACCTGTGATCACCCCTGGCGCATTCTCAGCATCCTTGCGCGCCACAGCATAGACTCGTCCCTGAGCAGGTGGACGGTTCAGAATTCCTTGCGGAGCATTGCCATCTGCGGCTGCTGCTGCGGTTGGAACGGGGGTCTTGGACCATTCTTCGGGCAGTTCCTCTGAATATGCCCCACTGACCACATTTGAAGCATCCCCCAGTCTTCTTCGGGCAAGGGCTGTTCCCATGCCTTCTGCCACAGTCACGGCAGTTCTGATTCCAGGGTGTGATGGCTTTCCCAGTTCTTCCTCGCAGGTGGGACGAACCTGCGTTGTCCTTCATCGGCCTCTTGCCGAAATCTCTGAAGTTCCTATCCTGGCATGAACCGCGATCCAGATGCGGCAGCCTTCTCCTGCAGATCTCGCTCTATCGCCAGAGCTCGTTCATAAATCTCATTGTAGTCCTCTCATCCCAGTAGCGATTATCATACTCTTCAGCTCAGGGTCTCAGACCTTCTCTGAATCCTTCTTGCTTTGTCCCATGGTCCTCATCAGCCTTCGGGCGAACTTGGATAATCTGGCAAACTCGCCTTCATACTGGTCAACAGTCATTGACCCTTGGCGAAGCCTTATAAACTCCTCATCTTTCGCTCTTGGGGGCTGCTTCCCCGAGAGTACTTTTCCCATTGGAAAGATTGCTGCACAAGATAGCAGCACGCAGTTCGGCCACGCCATGCCGTCAGGAAAGACTCGCCCTCTGGTGGCCTTCCACCAGTCATCAGCAGTGTTCTGAAGCTGATATGTTGCCAACGAGACCTTCTCCTCGTCCGTGCACCCAAGCACGGTGAATGCTTTCTCTAGCTGTTCGATCCACGAGGCAGCTACTTCGGGTCCTCCAGTGCCATCGAACTTGGGCGGTTGCAGCTTCAGGAACTGCTCCACGATATGATGGGTCTGACGTCCTCCATTTCCATGCCCATTGCCCCCATGGGCTCCATTTGCAGCGGCCAAGGCGGCCTCAGCTGCTTGGGCACAGTGGCAGCTCTCTCAGCAGCTTGCTACCCATCAGATTGCTCACCTCAGTCAGCACCCTCATCATTTCCTCTATCCTTGGGTCTCCCTCAGGAGCAGGAGTCCTTAAACTCGCGCACTCACACTGGTCTTCGCCCCTATTGCTCATTTTCTAGTCCTTTTTCACACCTCACCAATAAATTCCATTCAGGAATT
>JAGVVM010018275.1:0-10026 GCA_019149425.1 Psidium friedrichsthalianum
AAATAAATAACAATATTAGATAAAAATAAAAACTCAAATATAAATAAAAAAATTATTTAAAAATAAGAAGTATAAAATAGTAGGGGAAAACGAATAAACAATAAATAAGAAAATCTCAGTATTTATTTTACACACTCTCAGCCCCTTACCCCCTTCCTCACCTTTTCACAAACCCATCCCTGTACCCCCTATACCCTTCCCAAAATACCAAATAAATTACTATATTATTAAACACCCTACCTTAAAAAAAAAAATACCAAAAAAACATTCAACCAAAATACATCAACAAAACAAACATAAAAAAATACAACAATATACACAATTAAAACATTACACAAAAAAACCCACTATAACTAACATCACCTACCACCTTATATAACCTCCTACCCACCAAACACACCAAACCTTCCATCCCCCACTCCATCCCCCACAACTCCCCACCTACACTCAACATACACCAAAATTCACAATCCCCAACCACACCATATTAAAAAATTTAAAATTAAAAAAACAAAAAAAAAAATTAAAAAATAAATACCCACCTATATTTTTAAAATATTTTAATATTATAAATAAAACTTAATATGAACCCAAAAAAAAACTATAATTTAATATATAAAAAAAATTATAAAAAAAAAAAAATTAAACCATATGATGCGAAGTTGCAAAAATGGTTGTTTTACTACTTCGGTGAAGAGCAGGTCACATGTCAGCTTACAACGTTGGTGATACTTGCAGTGTGAACTTTTTTTGGGTCCTTTTAGTTAAGTTGAATCTCTAGATTTAGTCTGGTGCTTGGAATTGTTTGAATGTGTCTAAAGGCTAAATGTACCACATGATGTGAACATTTGATAATCAACTCCTGCTTTTACTATTGGTATCCCGAAAAATGAAGTGGGAAATCCTGTGGCATTCCATGAATTAGGGGCATCCAAATATAGTAGTAATATCTATGCACAACGTTTGATCTCTTTTTTTGTGCTGGAGGTATTGCTTCATGCATAGTTCTCATGAAGACTCACAAATTGACTGTTTCTGTTTAGTGGCAAGAAGAAGAAGAGAGGTCAAAGGGCAACTGCCGGTGATAAGAGTGGAAGAGGACTTCGCCAGTTTAGCATGAAAGGTGATTACTACACTTTCTGATAATTCCTTTGCTTGTTTTGTTGCTTTGAGAAACAATGTATTCTGTGGCATGAATGGGTTACTCCCTATGACGCCTTTCCTAATTACAGGCCTGTTGCTATTTAGTCACCTGTGAATAACTTCCTCTTATTAATATACATTCATCGCTTTGGTTTTTTAGTGTGTGAAAAAGTGGAAAGCAAGGGAAGAACTACTTACAATGAGGTCAGGAAGTTTCACGTTTTTTAATTTGCTTTCCTTTGTTTGGCTTCATATACATGTATAAGTAAGCACAGATTTCTATGCGTACAGCTCTTTGTTTGAGCTGGAGGCAAATTCGTGTTGCAATGGCAATGTTCACAACCAAGCTAATAATCCCGTCGGGTTCTCTTCAGCTTTTGCGAGAACGAGGACATATTGGGGATATTTTCTCCCATTGCTTCATTCTAAAAGTGAAATCCATTTATAATGATTCAACTACTTGTGGAATAGGAGGGTACAACATACATTCCATAGTTGCAATAAGTATCACGCTGTATTTGAGGTGTTTGTATTCATTGCAACTAGTGTCAATGATTATCTATGATAGTCTGTGTTCTCGTTATTCTGACTAGGTCAGTACACTTCTTTTCTCCTTTGCATGGTGGAATTTTATGATCTCAGTTAAGGACCTTGAGTATTCGTCTATTCAAACAGGATACCAAACATCGTAGAAGGATCCATATACCTAATATCCCCTGTAAACGGGCTTTTTGATGATGTTATTTGAACGCACTTTTTTGCTTATAGTGGTGACTTTAGTGTTAGTAGTTGTCATTATTTGAAGCAGTTTTTTGGTGTGATTTAGTGTTGGAGCCAGTGATGGTTCCTTAGACCTTCTCCTAGTTTCTAGGTTTAGGCCCTAGAATATGTTGTTTCTCTCACAAAATATCACGACCTTCCTTGATATCTTTTCTTTTGCTTCTCTTTCTCTTTGGAATTATGTCTTTCAACTTTTGTAATTGCACCGGAGTTTCATATTATGAATCTCTTCTTGCCTTCCGTTTGTTCTCAGTTCTCATCTTCCAAAGGAAGGCCAGAGTTATCGTTTTCCATTTCTTCTGATGTCATTTTCCAATTTTTTTTAAACTTTTCACAATAATAATCCAGATGTCTAGCTGTCTTCTTCAGGATAGGTGTCAGTAGAAGCTTAGTTGACTTTTTTATCCTTTTGGTACATGATCTCCTTTTCCAATGATCTATGTGATCATGAAAAACAATGCCTTATCCCATGATCCTCACAATTTGTTCATTATGTTTCTTTGTTAGCCTCTTTCCTTTCTGTCGCTGCCAGAGGAGTTGCTGTGGAGCCTCCCTCTTTGCGTGACAAACTAGCCATGGCCATTAACAGAATGGCCTTCTCTTCCCCCACTCTTACCCATGTATCCTAGAACTCATGGGATCTCTTAAATTGTTCAGCCAATCTTCAACAACTTGATGTGAGCCAAAATCTTCGATATACAGAATTTATCTACTGAGAACAATTTTACAAATTGAAACAAACAAGATGATTTAGCAATTAGAAGCCGCTTGCAGTGGTCTCTTCCAAATCAAAGGTAAACTTATTTTGACTCAACTTCTAAATGAATGTTCAACTACCAGATATGTCACTTGTAATTGTGTCTTGCTTTGCATGTTAAAGTCAATTTAGAGCAGGTCTTTGCCGTGACACTTAATATTCGAAGTTTAAAGTCAATTGTTAGCACGATTATAACTGTCTTAGACCCATCATTTCATTCTTCTGTCATTACTCACCAAAAAGATTGCCTGAGTGGAATTTTTTGACCGGGAAATTTTTTTTTTCCCCTCGTGCTTTCTTGATTTTTCTGGTTGGTCCCTCTAGCGTTCGTCCTCTCTTGGTTTCACTTTCCTTCTGATGTTTTGGTATATTTTGCACTCCTTCCCTTATTTGGCCTGGAAACGGCGTTCCTTCTGTTTCCTTCACTTTCTTCGGTAGGTA
The DNA here is from genome assembly GCA_019149425.1 of Psidium friedrichsthalianum. NCBI lineage: Eukaryota > Viridiplantae > Streptophyta > Magnoliopsida > Myrtales > Myrtaceae > Psidium > Psidium friedrichsthalianum. Next base: position 3,122 of record JAGVVM010018275.1, read on the forward strand.
GTGCAATTTGATTCTTGGAACCTCACTACAACCTCCATAGGAGTTCACGTTAAAGTAGATAAGCTAGTCAGCACCATCTTCATGTGTTTAGTGTACCTGTCGCTTACATCTACAGCTTTAAGGGGGGGTGTTTCCCTTCAGCTTACTGTTTGGCAAATTTTTTGAAGTTGAACCAACCTAAAACTGAAGCACCTGACAGCTGTTTCTTTGGAGGTTGCTTTTCACCTTCTTCAGAGTGCTAACGCTTAAAAATATGTCTTGTCAAAGACATGTAACATTCACAGCAACTTGCATCACGAAACAACTACACAGCTAAAAAAAATCACCAAACTGTGGTCTTGTTATCCAATGCAGGGATTGTGTGTTCTGTTTTTGTATGCAATCTTTCTCTCTTTATTTTCTTGTCCTTTCTCCTTTAATTTCATTATTCAATGGATGGCTTCGTTGATCAAGTGATTCGTCAGGGGTGGTGATGTTCTTCTCTCTAGGTTCATCTATTGCGATAGATAAGTTACTACTGTCCAAAGCTATTGTTTCTTCATTCTGAACTTCATAAAGAGCAGCTAAGACTGAGTTCTGCAGAAATAAACTTGTTAACTCCCTGGTGTCCTGGCCCTAAAAACATTCTTCTTTCAGCTTGCACTTACATTTGTAGTGACAGTTTGGCATTTGACTTCTTTCTCGAGAATTAGAAGACTGTTTTTTTTTTCTTTTCCTTTTATTGATTGGTGGGAACTCTTCTGAGTGGTTGAACCACTACTTATGTCTACTGAATGGTAAATGTCCCCTCTAAATAATATTTAATTAAGTCCTGACTCTCTATCTAAAAGGAGGAGACGGCATAATTTGTCCTGTACCTGATGATTAAGCTAGCCTATATGCCTATTAATTACATCTAGAGGACCCTGAGATATTCCATAATTATCTAGCAATAGAAGCATAAAGTGATTTTTGGCATGTTGCAGGGATAGGGTAGAGTCAGCAGAATGAAGGTCGATATATTGTTCTTGCTTTTTCACAACATAGGAAATCAGATGTATCGTATCTGGTGATAATACCATTTTTTAGTAAGACTTTCAGATGCAATGGATGCTAGTCCGCTATTACAAATTTAGGGCTTTCCTCTCTTCATTCTTGTAGGGGAGACATAAATTTGATTCTAATTGTAGGGAAAATATTCGATATGGCTCCTTTTCTTGGGGACTTTCAGTTAAGTATATCTCCATTTGAAGACCAATTGCTATAGAAGATAGGTTTCCATCTCTCAATAAAATTACTGCTCAGGAGTCTCTAGTGTTGTTGATGGACAAAAAATTAAGTGCAAATCTGATTTCTTTATAATTAATCCAGATGAAGTTGCTTTGTGAGAGTGAATTGCTCTGGAGGACTAATTGCTCTGCAATTCTTGTTGGTGCTTATCATCTGCTAATGCCAAACCTCTCTTCAGTATTTAATCTGTATGTGTCGTTTTTCACTTGAAAGCTTGAAAGCATGAATCAATGATCTTATTATGTGCATGGACAAAACCACTTCTGGTTAAAGCAGCTTTTTAGTTTCGTGTTTTATGGCCTTCTTCCCTGTGAGATATCTGAGAGTTTGGAGCACTTGCCAGGTTGCTGACGAACTTGTTGCTGAGTTTGCTGATCCTGGCAATAGTGCTGCTTCACCAGATCAGGTTTGTGGGTCTTTAAGAAATATCCTGCAAATGGCAAGGACAATATGACATCTGTCCAATTAAGTTCCTAACTTTGGTGCCTTTTTTTCTCACAGCAACAGTACGATGAGAAAAATATAAGACGAAGGGTGTATGATGCCCTGAATGTTCTTATGGCGATGGATATTATATCCAAAGACAAAAAAGAGATACAGTGGAAGGGCCTGCCTCGAACTAGCCTAAATGACATTGAGGAACTAAAGGTGTGATGTAATTCTGCAATTTTTCTCTGGCAGTGGATTATCTCTGCCCTTCCCAACACACCCCCCCCCCCCCCTCCTTCTCCTTCTTTTTCTTCTCTCCTTCAAAGTTCTGCCATTGGCTTATCTTGGCCATTTGCTGTCACCATGCAGACAGAGCGTCTTGGGTTGAGAAATAGAATTGACAAGAAAACAGCCTATTTACAGGAACTGGAGGAACAAGTAAAAGATCCTACCCCCTGATGTTTTCGCCTGAAATTGGTTTTCCCTTACTCTATTTCTGTTTAGTACCAGTGGAGCTAGTTCACTAACATCGTCAACTTTATCTGTTTATACACAAAGTATGTAGGTCTACAGAACTTGATACAGAGAAATGAGCAGCTGTTTAGTACGGGAAATGCTCCAAGTGGAGGCATTGCATTACCATTTATTCTGGTTCAGGTGAATGTGCTCATCTCTTGACTCTCTTGACTTCATTAATCTATGAGTAATCTCATTTAAAGCACCATAGGGGAATATTTACACTTTCAGTGTTCAACTATTGCATGGCAAGCAAAATAAAGATTGATCATATTAAAAGAAAAAGAAAGAGAGAAATTTTCTCATCATCTACGAAAAGAAAATAATTGTCTAGAAATGTTAAAACGTTTTTGTGTTGTACCCAAAGTCCCAACAAGATATAGAAACTTCTAGTAGGTTAATGAAATATTGAAGGATTCATGACATCCCATCTGGTTATCTGGCCGTTGGAATGCCTGTGCAGGAGATTCAATCTCTTAAAGAGTCTTGGAGTTCTGCACTGCCTTGTCTAATTGTACATTCTCTGGCAGGATTAGATTTGATTTGATAGATGGGCTGTGTAAAAGAGAGTTTGTGACCTGTCACTTCGTACCCTGTGAATTGCAATGGTTCTTTTATGTTAAACAATCAATTTTAGTTATATTGCTTACCAGAGATCAATTCTAGATTACCTTAATAAATGAAAAGGTCAAGTTCGAAGAATGTCATTCTGGATCTATATGGATGAGTTTTTCATGCAAGCCCCGTTAAGTGGAAGTTCCTTGATTGCTATGCCTTCTGAACCTCCAGATTTGATTGAGTTGGATGAACTCTAAAGCACCTTTTTTCCCCTTGCAAATTGCAGACACGGCCTCATGCAACTGTTGAGGTTGAAATATCAGAAGATATGCAGCTCGTGCATTTTGATTTCAACAGGTACAACCATATGAGCAATTTCTTTATTTTTTTATTGCTCAACCAATTGTTCATACTTGCACTAGCATGCTGCAACTTGATCTGTATAATCACACACCAGAGATTTTGATCAATTTTGCCAATTGTACTGAATTTTTTTTTTTTTAAACTATTTTTCCATGTCTCTCCTGGCTTAAAAAATGTTGTGGGTTGATATGAAATCGTCAGAAAGAAGCATCCCATTTTTCTCTCAACGTACCTTTCCTTCAAAATCATTTTAAATTCATAAGTTGGATTTTCGTGATATGGGACGTGCGCCAGTTTTAACTTCAATTTTATCACGCAATGTCATTTTCCCTGTCAACTCATACCAAACTGAAATGGTGAATTGACCTTATTGCAGCACTCCTTTTGAGCTCCACGATGACAACTATGTCCTCAAAGCGATGAAATTTTGCGAAAGACCAGAAACGATGAGATGGTGCCTGTGTTTCCTTCTGATGGAGGCGAAGGCTCCAGCATGTCGGGCATGTACCAACCACAACCTCAGTATCCTCCAATGTCCAGCACAGCAGATAGGCCGCCTGCCTCTCCTCCTATACCCGGAATATTGAAGGCACGCGTCAAGCACGAGCATTGAGCATTCATGCCATGGCAACATTTCTCACCATAGCTGTATAGTCTGTAAAGAAAGTGAGCCTTGAAAGTAGTCGCGTGGTGGCCATAACCCTCCTTCATTAGGAAATCACGATTAACATAGAGATGGTAATTCAATCGGTCAGGAGATGTTCGAGAGGTTTTAGATATCTGGCCCGTGTTTTTGTGCCGTCATCAAATTATCGGTACTGCAATTTGTTCATGGTTTCCTCCGCTCGATCCAGGGTTTGGAAGGAATCGTTGTTTTGTTCTATTTTTCGTGGAAGGTGACTGTATAAGATCATTGATCTCTTATATAATCGCGCTACAACATTTCCACAATGTCAGTCCATGAACGCACATGCCAGATATTAACATTACAAATGTGAAGCGCGGGTCGTATTATCACACATTATGACTCATGAGTGAGTTAGGACGAAAATGAACGAAAATGACTCGGACGGAGATTGACGAGCTGGAGCATGGAACCCGCTGAACTGTTGATCTATCAGTTGCAGTAGAAAAAACCCAACCAAGCCGTTGCAATTTTCAGGGTTTCCACCTAGAACAGAGAGTCAATTCCAGGGAATCCAAACTGCATAAAACAACTAGGGACAAAGAGCAGAAAATCTGCGGTGTTTTTGTAGTGAGTGAGAAAATTCCCGTGGCCAAAATCCTACAGCCAGTGGCCAAAAAATCTCGTCTCTTTTCCGTCCTCCCCCCGCTCCCCCCCTTTGCCGCCCGCCGCATTCCGCGTCTGTTTGTGACCCGTGGCTACGACAGGTTTTGGACACTGCTGAGGATTTTGTCCACTTCTCACCACCTACACCGCCAGATTTTCTGCTCTTTGTGCCCTAGTTTGTTATGCAGTTGGATTCCCGAATTGACTCACGTTCTATTGAAAATTGACAACCAACGCTTGGTCGGGTTTTTTCTACTGCAACTGATAGATCAACAGTTCAGCGGGTTCCATGCTCCAGCTCGTCAATCTCCGTCCGAGTCATTTTCGTTCATTTTCGTCCTAACTCACTCATGAGTCATAATGTGTGATAATACGACCCGCGCTTCACATTTTGTAATGTTAATATCTGGCATGTGCGTTCATGGACTGACATGTGGAAATGTTGTAGCGCGATTATATAAGAGATCAATGATCTTATACAGTCACCTTCCACGAAAAATAGAACAAAACAACGATTCCTTCCAAACCCTGGATCCGAGCGGAGGAAACCATGAACAAATTGCAGTACCGATAATTTGATGACGGCACAAAAACACGGGCCAGATATCTAAAACCTCTCGAACATCTCCTGACCGATTGAATTACCATCTCTATGTAATCGTGATTTCCTAATGAAGGAGGGTTATGGCCACCACGCGACTAATTCAAGGCTCACTTTCTTTACAGACATATACAGCTATGGTGAGAAATGTTGCCATGGATAGAATGCTCAATGCTCGTGCTTGACGCGTGCCTTCAATATTCCGGGTATAGGAGGAGAGGCAGCGGCCTATCTGCTGTGCTGGACATTGGAGGATACTGAGGTTGTGGTTGGTACATGCCGGACATGCTGGAGCCTTCGCCTCCATCAGAAGGAAACACAGGCACCATCTCATCGTTTCCTGGTCTTTCGCAAAAATTTCATCGCTTTGAGGACATTAGTTGTCATCGTGGAGCTCAAAAGGAGTGCTGCAATAAGGTCAATTCACCATTTCAGTTTGGTATTGAGTTGACAGGGAAAATGACATTGCGTGATAAAATTGAAGTTAAAAACTGGCGCACGTCCCATATCACGAAATCCAACTTATGAATTTAAAATGATTTTGAAGGAAAGGTACGTTGAGAGAAAAAATGGGATGCTTCTTTCTGACGATTTCATATCAACCCACAACATTTTTAAGCCAGGAGAGACATGGAAAAATAGTTTAAAAAAAAAAAAAATTCAGTACAATTGGCAAAATTGATCAAAATCTCTGTGTGTGTGATTATACAGATCAAGTTGCAGCATGCTAGTGCAAGTATGAACACAATGGTTGAGCAATAAAAAAATAAAGAAATGCTCATATGGTTGTACCTGTTGAAATCAAAATGCACGAGCTGCATATCTTCTGATATTTCAACCTCAACAGTTGCATGAGGCCGTGTCTGCAATTTGCAAGGGGAAAAAAGGTGCTTTAGAGTTCATCCAACTCAATCAAATCTGGAGGTTCAGAAGGCATAGCAATCAAGGAACTTCCACTTAACGGGGCTTGCATGAAAAACTCATCCATATAGATCCAGAATGACATTCTTCGAACTTGACATTTCATTTATAAGGTAATCTAGAATTGATCTCTGGTAAGCAATATAACTAAAATTGATTGTTTTAACATAAAAAGCAACCCTTGCAACACAGGGTACGAAGTGACAGGTCACAAACTCTCTTTTACACAGCCCATCTATCAAATCAAAATCTAATCCTGCCAGAGAATGTACAATTAGACAAGGCAGTGCAGAACTCCAAGACTCTTTAAGAGATTGAATCTCCTGCAACAGGCATTCACAACGGCCAGATAACCAGATGGGATGTCATGAATCCTTCAATATTTCATTAACCTACTAGAAGTTTCTATATCTTGTGGGATTTGGGTACAACACAAAAACGTTTTAACATTTCTAGGACAATTATTTCTTTTCGTAGATGATGAGAAAATTTCTCTCTTTCTTTTTCTTTTAATATGATCAATCTTTATTTTGCTTGCCATGCAATAGTTGAACACTGAAAGTGTAAATATTCCCCTATGGTGCTTTAAATGAGATTACTCATAGATTAATGAAGTCAAGAGAGTCAAGAGATGAGCACATTCACCTGAACCAGAATAAATGGTAATAGCAATGCCTCCACTTGGAGCATTTCCCGTACTAAACAGCTGCTCATTTCTCTGTATCAAGTTCTGTAGAACCTACATACTTTGTGTATAAACAGATAAAGTTGACGATGTTAGTGAACTAGCTCCACTGGTACTAAACAGAAATAGAGTCAAGGGAAAACCAATTTCAGGCGAAAACATCAGGGGGGTAGGATCTTTTACTTGTTCCTCCAGTTCCTGTAAATAGGCTGTTTTCTTGTCAATTTATTTTCTCAACCCAAGACGCTCCTGTCGCATGGGTGACCAAGCAA
>JAGVVM010018282.1:0-10624 GCA_019149425.1 Psidium friedrichsthalianum
AGGAGCAGATCCAACTGTTGCCCACGATTGTGGACTTCGTATATGGAGGACTATGACCATCATGCTCAGAGACGGATCATGATCAAACCACACCCACCATCCACCCCATGTGGGCCCCACCCAACCCGCCAAAAGGCCCCACCCATTGGTCTTTCAAAGCCCGTCACCAGCCCGTCGGCCATATTTGGGCGGCCCAAGTGGCATTATTTTCAGAGGTAATTCTCATCCACGAGCTCTAGAAATTCTAGATTTCAAGTCCCTCAAGTTTCTTAATCAAATCACATCGTTTGACATGCCAAACGTCTCTATTAAACGGATAGAAATTACTATCCTTCTTTTGACAATTTCTAGAGGATAACTTTCTTATCATCTCTATCGGATAACTATTCTTATCCAACGATGATGCAGGCATGATGTAACCATTACATCATCCATGACATCATCATGACGTCATGCCTGTGTCATCTATTTCGTCCTGTAGTGAGCTTTAGAAAAGAGAAACGAATCCAATCTATTTCAACTCCTTTTGACTATCTAAATAGTCTTATCGCATTCTCGCGATCCCGTCTTCGTTATGGACGTTGCTAGATGTCGGTTAAGGCGTGTGACATCCCTAGGTTTACCCTAAACTGGCAGTGAGATTCCTCAAGGAATTGATCGTCCCAAATCAATCCTTACATCCCACAAACCGTGAGTGACGTCTAGCAACATATCACGATTACCCAATCAGAATGAAGTGCGAGGACAAAGTGAACTTGTTGGCCTTGGTTCGGTGTTATTCAATCCTTCTGTCTTACCATGTCCCGATCGAATGAGGCCCATGGATATTCAAATCAAACCCACAGATTCGATCATATGCACAAATCTATCTGACGTGCATTCGGCGAGACTCCTCTCGACTTTTGCCTTGGTCAAGGACTTTCTAATGCACCGTCACACATAGATCGCATAGGACATTAACCTCATCCAATGAGGAGACAGATCCCAACTGTTGCCCACGATTGTGACTTCGTATATGGAGGACTATGACCATCATGCACAGAGACGGATCAATGATCAACCAATATCGTACCTGTGAACCACAGCCATCCAATATACAAGCCAGCATCGTGGCTCAGGTCTGAGGACCATTAACACACCAAAGCCAAGATCGATCGAAACATTGACTAAGCGCGAAGCCTCCATGTTAGTCAATCGCTCTTTTGTCACGTTCAGTGAATTCGATCGAACTCGTTTCGATACGAATACCTGTGTTCCAGCTTAGACGTCTAACGTCCGATGACTTGTGACTCGTCATCCCCATTGGGCATCCAATGCTCAATAGCGAGGTTGTGAACACACTGGTCTCAGCCGACTCGTAAACGCCCAATCCACGAACCTTCGACCAGAAACCAATTTGAAGATCAGAGACCAACTGATGACCCGTCACACATATTCTTGACGTCTCAAGAATGGGTATCAGTTCCGACTGATCTAATGGACTTTTATTCATCTAAAATAAAAGGACAAGATAAATAAACATGCGTCTTGCCATTAATAAAATATCGATAATACAATATTTATGCTATACATGTGACCATCACATGGTTGCTTTGGGGCATACTCCTAACACTTTTGACTGGTGCTTTGCTTTTTCAGGCGCAGGGACTGGCTTTTCTGGTCCCGTTTTTTTGCTTTTTGTCTTTTTCGCTCTGTTTAGAAAAAGAGTTTCCAAAGATTGTGTCGTATACACATTCATACCAAAGACCTAGCACACTTGAAAAGTTGACTCGGAAACTTCATGTAGACCTACTTCTCCAGAGTTCTTCTACTTTGAGGTGGCGTCATCTTCATCTTGAAAGGAGCAATGATCACCAACGTGGTTTTAAGAAACGAATATGCAGGCTCAATTGAGCAATGCACAGGATAAAAGTGTATCGATGGAGAAACGAATGTTTTTCGTCTTCCTAAGGCACTTGAATTATCGTACGAGATTGAAAGTAAAGAAACACTCGAAAATTAATGTTAGTCCGAGCAAGAAAATTTCTAACCATTTACCTCGTGCTATTGCTGGGACTACCTCCATTTGGCCTCGATGTGGGGTGGTTCTTGACAGGGTTACGAAATGAAATCGCCACTCAAATAAGTTGCTAATGGTCACCTATAGTGTTTGGGATAGAGAAATGATCGTCTCCTTCCCTTCGGTTATCGTACTTTTTGCGAGAAAACTCATTGCCTTGGGGAGTACATAACCTATTTTGCACATGACCGACTATGGATGTAGGACGTGTGTGGAAATGGCTTACCTTTCATCATCCTGTCATGCCTCATTCTATACGTTCAATGCATCATATGCAGTATGCTCCAAGTCAGAATTGATAAATTAAACATGCAGAATAGTCATCCGTAAATACAATGCAGATGTGGCAGTTTTTAGCATCATATGTGTTTACAGAATATGCAAGTATAAAGAAAATTCCAAAGAATGGAAGAATTTGAATTGCCCCAGGCCATATGTGTGAATCGGACAAATCGAGGAGTCTACTCCATAAGCCGAGGAGTGACTTTTCTCTGACTTTTGCCCCTGCGCAATGAAATGCATGGATGAAGGAGAATTTGGGATTGTTTATTGTGGATAACCATCATGGTCATCGATCGAATGCCCCTACAAGAAAGAAAGCAGAAAAGTTATCCTTGAAACCAAATGATTTAAAGAAGACATACTCTCCTTTTCAATTTAAGATCTGCCATCAATTTGTTCCTTTTCCATCAAACTGGATTTCATCAAATGATAATAATTTTGCCACTTGGGGTTGTTTTCTTCGACATGTTAAATGTTAGTATTGACATTTCCTGTCAAAAGAAAAGGAGATATGTTAGCCGATATTGGAAGGGATAAATTGGAAACGATACCGATTTATCATTCATCTCGAATGTTTTGCATGACCCCTTTATCAAGTTCGCTGGGTCAAGTTTCCTTCGACTCTCATTAGACATTTCACCATTAGGGCCAAGATTGTGGCGAAGTATCAACTTCGGTCTCGTTCGTCGAGTATTCTTGCTTCTTTCTGTAAAAAGAAATGTGCAAAAATTATTTTATTCATTTACAACAATTCCCAGTCTCGGGGATTGAACTCGAAACATCTTGGACCACTATCATCCCCTATGCCATCAGGCCCATAAGGCCGTAGGCGTCCATGGAGGTTCTTTTTTAAGCGTTGATCTTCGAGATGACATGGTCTTGCACTGGGCAATTTCACGTCACGGTTCTTTTCAAGGCAATTTACAATCCCTATTAAGACGGAAGAAAGTAATTTAGAATTCGAGACGATCATAGGTAAATTGGAACGATACGAAATTAACCTTCTTTGAAATTGCACGAGTCTTTCGTTCGCATTTTCCTTATTTGAAGCCGTCCATCCAGTGGTAATGTCAACGAATTGATTTGCCTCCAATCTTGTTTAATAGAGGAACTTCGCATTTTGGGTATGATTGTATTCTCGGGGCAGTTTACAAATTCCTGAAAACAGAAGGGATCTAATTTAAAACTGAAGCAATTGAAGGTAAATTGAAACAATACGGAGTTATCCTTCGAGTTTACGCGGATTTCTTTTACTCGCAATTAATTCGTCGCGAGTTTAGTGCAGCAACAGATCCATGCATTTAATAGGAGGAAGTCAGATTATTACTTCTTGCTTTTACATAAATTACAGACACCTATAAAAGCAAAAAAAATCCTACGCAAGGAAATAAAACTTATGCACTCGTTCAGGCTTGGTTCTGCTTCCTCTACAGGCTCTCCCATAATCAACTAGCTTTATTTTGAGTTAGGTACTCGTCGGCAGTGTTGAAGGACCCGTGATCACCAGCTTCGAAATACAGGCTCCGTGTGCATATTACAGCCCCGGTGCTTCATCAACATCGAATTGATTGATTATGGCGGTGAGCTCGTTGTCAATGCCACTTACTTGGTAGTGATACATCCCCTCTTCCTCGAGAGACATCAATGCTGACCCTATAGGGTCGGTCTTCTGATATATTCCTCTCACAGAACTTGGTTCCGTTGTGAATTGATCTAACTCACCTCTTAAACGGGCATTTTCGATCCTCAGGTACTGCCTTTTGTCGAGGGTGAGGAAGCTATTGCAGTTGGGGTAGGTGGCGGAGTCGAAAGCTTCCTTATACCTCTTGTTCTCTGCTCAGAGTTTTTCATTTTCAGCTCTTAGAAACTCGACCTCATGGCGCTCATATTGAGTCTTTACTCAGGGTCTCCTATTTTGAAACCAAAACTTGACTTGCGAAAGTTTCAGCCCTAGCTCTTGACTCAGTTCCATTCTTTGTCTGCCGTCTAGCATAGGGCACTTCCTGAAGAAATCCTCAAGCCTTTGAATTTGATGCTAAGTATAGCGACGGTAACGCTTCCTTTGACCCCTTGTTGTTGTTGTCCTTATCTTTATTGAGATCTTGGACGTCGTTGACGGAAGGGCTAGGCTCCATGGTCTGAATTCCAAATATGGCCTCGAACTCTTCATCTCTCATATTCAGCAAGTAACGATAGCTCTCAAGTGTGTTGAGTTGAGACATCCTCAATTGGTTAATGGTTCCTCAAGATTTGCTATTCTTTCTGGTATTTTTCACTCTCTCTGAATTTTCCCGAACGACCGTGTATGCTTTAAAACTCTCTTCTGAGTATGGATGAAGATTACCAGGAAGACATCTCTTTTTAAATCTAGGCGTGGGTTTAGAGACTGTATTGCTTCTCCCGAGAGTTCTGTCTTTCTCAACATTTTTATCGTATCTCTCGCTCGGCTCGTCTTCTTTCATCTTTTCACAGTAGGGGCCCCTGTCATTATCTCCACCGTCGATTTTGCTAGTGAGTTCTCCCATAAAGACGAATCATATCTTCTTTTCTGCTGAAAATTTTCTTTATCTCCTACTTAGGTTGTCTTTTTCTTCTTCTTTTTCAAAGCGGTAGCATCACCTCAAACCTTTTTTGCAAAGATCTCAAATTTTTTTGGCTCGAGATTGCAGACTGATCAAGAGATTCGAGCCAACAAAGGCAACACCGAAAGGGAATGGTAGATAGAAAAATCTGACCAATAAATACTGCCACCGTGAAGTCAATATTCAACGCGAAGCGGATCACCATCTTCACATTCCGCTAGTCTGCCTTGACTTCTCTCCTCTAATACTTTCGCATTCTGCTCGTCAGCGTTGATTCTCTCCTTGATAAGGACCAATCTTCCTACACACATCTTTCCAGCTGAAGTTTTGTTCAAATGGGAAAGACTTTATCACATTCTTGGCCATGGCATATTTACATAGCCCATTATTCGAGTGTCGAAGCTGAGATCTTCGGTTTGTTCGGGGAGATAAATGTTTCTTCGGTCGAAGGCACTAACTTGGAGAGGGAATACAGGGCGTTCCCCACACATCTTCATCAACTTTTTAAAGGCTTGCCAGAACACTTAGGAAACGATCATCTTAGCCCGCATCATGAAAGCTCGCTATCAGGATCGATCTAAACGCTTGGAGTCTGCAAAACATGCAGTTGCCTGGTACAAGAAAGCCGTCAAGTCTGCTGATGAACGGGCCTCACTATTGGTTCACGAGAGAGAGAAGTTGGTGGAGCTCCTAGTTTTGAACCATACTTACTTTGAGCATGATCCGAGCGATATCGTGATGAAATTAAGATGCGAGTGGCTGGAAGAGAGGCTAGATGACCTAACGGCGGATATAGCTTTTGAGAGGGACTTGATCGAGAATCTGAAATTCGCCGTTGAATATCACGAGGTTAACACAGCCAGGCACAATGAGAAATGTACATGCGTGTTCTTCAAGCCTACGGATCTCGAATCTCAGCTCGCTCGGTGTAGGCAGAACATTAATTTCATGGAGAGTTAGTTGAGCTCTTTTGTGATGCTCATTAAAGTTCAATTTGGTTTTACTTTTCCACCTCAATGACTATTGTAAAGCTTGTTGATGTATGGAATGAAGAGAATGTTTCGCATGTTTGTACTTTAATCTTCTTGCCATCTCCTTCTCCCGTATAGCATGATAGAACGATTTAGGGCACAAGAAATGCCGAGGCTTAACATCCTTCTTGGTATTAACTGCTTTAGACGATAATATCGAGATTTAGTGGCAGCCCCCACCAACCACATTGAGACTCACGATCAGTCATGTAAATTAATACAATTGTGACTACTCGATCAGTGCACCAATAAATAAACCAGACCACCTGTTGCATACCCCAGTTCACTTATGCTTGTCTCTTTCGACGCCCACTTGTATGTGTCGGTTGCCTGTAGTGTCGGTAGAAATGATTGTGGGCTATGCTCATTAATAAAACACTTATCTTCTAATATCCTCCATGTTGTTCGAATCCGAGGAATTTAAAAGGCAAGCCTTTATTTGATTTAATCAAGAAGGCGTTGCAAGATCGAGTTAATATATATGCTTCATGGGTTCTGACTACACAGTCTATGCTTTTCTCAAAAAAGTACAGGAACCCCCCTCAATATATTAAGTATGCCCCCATGCCTGATCCGGATAAATTCATTATCGTATCAGAATACATAACACATACATGTTTACTGATTGACGCAATTCCATCTCCGAGAGAATGGACTTCTTTGCTTGCCCCTAGGGTTATCGGTTAAGACATCGGCAATTTTACATCCTTTCGTATTCTTCAAGATTATTTCTAGTTTTGTTGTCCCAATTTCGTTCCTGCCCGGGTACCTATGATTCCCCTGCAAAGGTAAAGGAAATAATGAATATGTGATCCAAGAGAGATCGGTCCATGACTCCTAGATTAATCCAATTTCGTTTCTTCATTTTATGAGAAATTAGAGAAAATTTTCTTAGAAAAATATGGGTGAATTTCTTCAAACAGAATTTTCTTGTAGATTTTATAACTCAGAAGAAACGTGACAAAGTCCTTTGACATTTAGCAAATTTCTCGAGAAAGTTTTCTTCTTTTATCAAGTGAATTTTCAAAGGTAAATTTGTCGAGAAAATCTTATTTCTATTGAAACGGGAAAGACGTGACAAAATGCTTTATTGTTCAACAAAAATTTCCTGGAGAGATTTTTCCGCATTTATTTTTTGAGAAATGGGACCCCATTTTGATTTTGATTTTGCTTTTGAAAAAAATAGCCATGATGTTGAGTTCAAAATTTGACCGACACCTAGTATGGACCAACCGAAATTAAATGCAAGATAGAGTTAGAGAACTTACTTTTACCTTGTAGAAAATGCCAACCACATAGACATGCACATGAATCGTGAGTTTAAATTTTAGTCTATCTATCCTAAAGGCTTACAAATTGAAGCGAAAGACTTCCGCATTTATTTTTTGAGAAATGGGACCCCAATTTTTATTTTTATTTTTCTTTTGAAAAAAATAGCCATGATGTTGAGTTCAAAATTTAACCGACACCTAGTATGGGCCGGCCCAAATTAAATGCAATATAGAGTTAGAGAACTTACTTTTACCTTGTAGAAAATGCCAACCACATAGACATGCACATGAATCGTGAGTTTAAATTTTAGTCTATCTATCCTAAAGGCTTACAAATTAAAGCGAAAGACTTACGATACGGCGACAATCTCGCGCACATAATCAAGATTAGCCGTGATCCCACGACGTAACCAAAATTAGCCGGGCCTTTTCACTTTGGCTACTCGAGTCAAAAATTATAACCCCCGCTTCGGTAATCTTACCAAGCTTGAGGCCTAACTTTTAAAACTCATTTTTGAAAAGATGTTCGGGACTGAATTTGGACTAACTTTCGACACAATCTCACGCCGAATGCTAGAACCAAATCACAATACCATCCTAAAACTAGTGGCCCAGATCTGGCCACGGGATGTGTGTGATATAATGCTAAAGCGATTAATCATGCGTAACAATTAAATGCAAGCACCACTTCAATAGCTCAAAATTAAATCATAATTTCCACACACCAAACCTGCAAAACAAAGGGTTAGTCAAACACTCTACCCCTTATAACTCCCATCTTGAAAGACCATTTAATACCTAAAGGTTAGAATTCAACCAATTATCAAACCAAATGAATTTTCATGAAATTTTCCAGGCTTAAGTCCTCTAGGTTCTTAAATTTTTCAAAAATTAAGAACAAGTCCCCAGCGGAGTCGCCAAGCAGTCACGACCCCAAAAAAAACTAATTTTGTATGATCGATTGGGTGAATGGATTATCAGGTTAATTAGATTAACTAACCTAACGTGAACCTCCCAAGCCCTACCAAATCGCAACTTTGGTTTTTGTTTGAATGATTTAAAATTTGGATTCGCCACTAATCGTTCGTGGTAAGTCAATTAGAAACCTAAATAATTAGCGGGAGAACTAATTTATTTATGCGAACCAGAGAAAATGGGTTCGGAGACTTGGTTATGCTAGATCACTCTAACGCCCTTTCGGTACCATTTTATTTCATGAAAACTCATTTGGGATGATTAGGAAAAGTTTAGGTCAAACTGACCAGAATGGAAAAATGGACATTTTTCAGGGATTAAAAAGTGAAAACGGGTCAAACCAGTTGAATGTGGTCATTTCCTGATTTTCACAATTTTTAAGAATTTTTTGAAATTTTCTGAGACAATTTGCCCAAACGGGGCAAAATCGTCATTTTGAAAAGATAGGGAAGGAAATTGATCGAAAATAGGATTAGTCAGTCAAAATGACCCGTTTTGCTAATTTTTGAGATTTTTTTGAATTTTTCGAGACAATTTACCAATAAGGAGCAAAATCATCATTTTGGAAAAATCAAGAAGAAAATTCATCAAAAATAGGATTGCCCAGTCGAAATAGCCTGTTTCTTAATTTTGAGATTTTTCTAAATTTTTCAGAATTTTTGGAGACGATTTGCCTATAAGGGGCAAAATCATCATTTAGAAACGATCAAGAAGGAAATTCATCAAAAATAGGATTGGCCAGTCGAAATGGTCCATTTCCTAATTTTGAGATTTTCTGAATTTTTCAAAATTTTCCAAGACATTTTTCCCATAGGGGGCAAAATCGTCATTTTGAAAAGATTAGGAATGGAAATTCGTCAAAAATAGGATTGGCCAGTCAAAATAATCCGTTTCCTAATTTTTGAGATTTTTCTAAATTTTCTGAAATTTTTCAAGACGATTTGCCCATAAGGGGCAAAATCATCATTTGAAAAGATCAAGAATAGAAATTCGTCAAAAATAGGATTGACCAGTCGAAATGACCCGTTTCCTAATTTTTGAGATTTTTCTGAATTTTCTGAAATTTTTCAAGACGATTTGCCCATAAAAGGCAAAATCGTCATTTCGAAAATATTAGGAAGGGAAATCATTAAAAATAGGATTAGCCAGTCGAAATGGCCCATTTCCTGATTTTGAAATTTTCCTGAATTTTCTGAAATTTTCAAAATAATTTGCCCAAAAGTGGCGAAATCATCATTTTGAAAATATCAGGAGGGAAGATCCTCAAAACTAGGATTGGCCAGTCGAAATGGCCTGTTTTTTAATTTTGAAATTTGTTTGAATTTTCTAGAATTTTTCAGGACAATTTGCCCATAAGAGGTAAAATCTTCATTTTAAAATATTAGGAGGGAAGATCCTCAAAACTAGGATTGGCTAGTCGAAATGACTCGTTTTTTAATTTTTGAAATTTTTTGGAATTTCAAATTTTTTTTTTGAAATTTCTCGCATTTTTTATTCATTTTCATCCAAAATTTTGAATTTCATACGGACACACCTGTTTTTTGGTTTGTATGGATTTTTTCTATAATGGCATCTCAACTTACCACATAACAATATTGATTATGGATATAAAGTGCACCCAAGTCGTCTCTGATATGGGAGTTCCCAAGGGATAAACTAATACTGTGGATTTTTTTTTGTTTGTATAGATTTATTCTAAACTCAACTTCTTTGTAGAGCTAGCGGCATCAAGAAATTCGTCAATCAATAACCACCAAGAACATCAAATAGCTTATTTTCCACAAAGACTTAAAAAAAAAAAAAAGGTCTATTAACTTCTCGCAGTTACATTTCTAACTTGCTGCAGCTTTATCCAAATGCATTCTCGTAACTCTTGGTTCCAATATCAAATAGGATGAGGCTGAAACTTCACTGGAAATAGTTGGAATAAGCTTCTTTGGACCTCAAATTTTCAACCGTATGCTTTTTTTTATGCTTCTGGTAGGAACCAACCAAGAGGAAATTTAAGACGCCAATAATTCACCTATCTGACAAGAACTCACTATAGAAAAGCAAAAGCACCTTACCGCAAAACTAAGAAGCATACTCTTAACCAAATGGGCAGCTGAATTCTACATGAGAGGCTGTAGATGTCATAGAAACTGGTTATCATAGAGAACCACTAAAAGGATAAGAACAATATAGCACTAAAACCTCCAAGGACCCCATGTTATAGCAAGAAATGAATGCCTATGACCTATCATATATATATATATATATATATAGAGAGAGAGAGAGAGAGAGAGAGAGAGAGAGAGAGTGAGTCCAGTAAACAATGAAGAACAACTTACAATAGGCAAATGCCTCGAGAAAGAAACAGACTATGTGCGTCAAGATGACATTCACTCACAAGAGTTCTGATGCTTGCCACTTTGCAAGTAAGCT
>JAGVVM010018284.1:0-10348 GCA_019149425.1 Psidium friedrichsthalianum
GCCTTCTCCTCTTCAGGTCTCGCTCTATTGCCAGATCTCGCTACGGTAATGCTGCGTTGTATTCCTTAGTTCCGTACGTTATCATACTCCTTCGAGGTTTCGGTCTCAAACCTTTCTTGAACCTTCTTGCTTTGTCCCACGGGTCTCTATCAGACTTCGCGCGAGACATTTGACAACTGGCAAATTCACCCTGCGTACTAGATCCACTGTCATCAATCCTTGGCGGGAGTCTGATAAAAACTCTTCCTCTTCCTTTCACTGGGCTGCCTCAGAGAAATCTTTCCATTGAACGCTGCGCAAATGCAACCCTAATGTTGCCCTTCCATGCCATCAGGAAGACTCGCCTTCTTGTGGCCTTCTACCAGTCTCAGCCGTGCTTTACAGCTGATGACGTCGCCAGCGGAAACCTTCTCTTCATCATTGCCATCCAATTACTGTAAAGGCTTTCTCTCGCTTGTTCAATCCCTGATGCACGCTACCTCGGTCCATCCAGTGTCCCATCACTTCCGAGGGTTAGTTTCAGAAACTGTGATATTCCACGTATGTGAGTCACTGACGTCCTCCATTGCCCTGCCCATCTGCCCCCCGCAAAAACGTGGGCTCCATTCGCGATCGCCAGGCGGCTCATCGTGCTTTAGTCTATACATTGCGCCCCTCTCACAGCGCTTGCCTAGCACCATCAGGTTACAGTCACTTCGTCAGCACTCTCCATCATTTCTTCATGTTCCGGGGGTCTCCTTCAGGTGCAGGAGAGCCATTGGGCTTGATGCACCATCACTGGGACGGGAGTCTTACTTGCCGCTGGTTGCTCATCCTTCTATTTCTTTCTCACACCTAATCCAGTAAATTCCTTTTTCAGGATTTGATAACCCCTGAAACTACAATCATGCTTTCCGCCTACTTTCGCGTCTACTGGGACATGAATATGCATTAAAGTTCGCTGGCAAGGCCGGGGTTTTAAATGGCCTTGTGACCATCGGAAGACACCTATATTAACCCTGACGATTGGCCTAACCCGGCAGGCTCTGTTCGACCACCTCAACTAGAAAGCCTGCGGGAGCCGCTCTTGCTCGGGTCTCTGGCCCCGGCGACCACGTCCCGGACTGGGGGGGGGGGGGGGGGGGGGGTGGAAGAGGGGGTTGGGAAGGGGGGGAGAAGGAGGGGGAAGGATGAGGATTAATGAGAGTCGCTCTGTGCCCTCAAATACTTTCTTGTGCGAACCAGTTTGATAAGGAGATTACTATCTCCCACGGCCAGAAGAATCCACTCATGTCCCATACCACGCTTCATTGCAGTTTTTAGACGTCCCGTCAGACCTGTCCCATACCAGCTGACGGTTACCCGCCCAATAAAATACGATGCATGCACTTTTCTTTTAAAATCTCATCCTTTTATTTTTTAATCGATTTTAGTCTTAAACCATTTTCTCTCGATGCAAAAATCATGTATGCATGATGGTCAAGCATCGCGCAACAGCCGACTAGGCATGCCAAAACCCACAGCATCCACTAACCTACAGCTATCACCAGCAAACAAACTCAAGCACCCTGCTCATGGGGAATGCTCTAGAACCTTCCCTCAGGTCCTGACGCATCTGCAGTTAGGTTCGGAAACAGCTAGTCTATGGCTATGCTAAGACTAAGCTCTCACTCTGCAAGCACATGCGCCAATCAATTCATGCATTCTACCCTTCCTAATCCGTTAGTTCTAGTGTCCTGTCTATCTAACTACCCCAAAAATTCAGTCAACCTTGTCACTCCATCCTCGAACAGTCTCGTATCAGCTGCCCTTTCTCTGCTACCCTGAACGTGGTATGTCACCCCCCTAACCCCATCGAGCTCGGGAGACATCCCTGTCTCATTCGTTACGAACCGCTGCGTACGCTGGCTACGAGTAGCGACGGCCCAAGATGCACATCGCGCCAAGCTACGCTAACCCAAACCACCCCCCCCCACCCCCCCCCCCCCGCGCAAACGGCAACAAGTCTGAACCTGCGGAAGCGTGCCTTCTATACGATTCATACATACACAAGATGATGGGTAGTACGAAAGACAAGAATAACACTTTCACAAAAGGAGGTAACCAGGCATATTTATACTAATCAAGCGTTAGATACAGACCCCAAAAGAAATCTCAACTATGGTCCAGACACTACGCTGCCTCAAACTTCAAAAATCTAGACCAGCAACTGTGGAACCAGACCTGCCTCGTGGCTCCTCCTCGGGATCCTCCTCTGGGTCCCCTCGGGTCCGACTCCTCTGGATCCTCCTCGTCGTTGTCCATGGCGTTCACCCCATCATGGCCGTCAATCTCTGAACGTCCCTGGGGACGGCAACTCTGCAGGGTCACAGGGTCGATCACCTTGCCACCATACTCGGCTGGCTGCAACAATATCGGGTCGTCCTCCATAGGGATAGGGAGTCCTCTCTGAGGTCCCTCAAACCCATACAGGCCCCTCTCTATACCATGCCCTCAATCTATGGGGTAGCAGTGAGGTCCACCCTGATCTACAGTACAGTCGTCACAATGCCTATGCCACAGCGTGGCGTGCATTCAAAATGGAGGTGATCTGGTGTCCACCTCTGCACCGGCAGTCCCAAAAAGCTCGTGGCGCAGCCATAACGGTTGCCTGGGGATCTGTGAAAGAAGGGCAACCACCGCCCCTGAAGTCAAACTCAATAAGACTCACCACTAATCCTAATGTAGGATAGCGCATACTAGTGGTTCGGTCCTATCCAGTTGACTAGGCTCACGGTCCAGTGTTCGACACTCTCAGTCCTCTCGGTACCAGACCCTCAACGTAATAGTAGACATGCAAGGCATATCTTGCAACTTCCAGTTAAATACTATCATATCGTACATACTGGCACAAGAAACAGTCAAACATGATGCCATATTCAATGATGCAGGCCTCACCGGCCATGTCGGATCCCAGTGGATCATACTCAGGCCTCATCGGCCATACGGATCCCAATGGATCTACCCGTCTATCACTCCAAATCCTCAGGGCTCACCCAACAGTGCCACTCGGCAAATTTCCTAAACTGCGTATCTGACGCCTTACGTTGGTTTCCCCTTTTCCCTCCATTTCCTCGCGTAACGACGCCTCTGGGGCACCTTCTCTTGTCACATCTCTGGTGACACATGCCATGCTCTCAATGTATGCGGGGCCCACACGATTGCAACCAGCAATCAGACACAGAGCATGCATGCAATGGTGTAAGCACAAGTACGGAGCACATCAAGAAGTCATCAAGTAATCACGGTGCTCGTCAAGCCAAACCATGAGAGAATCAAATGCCCCACACACAGTTTCTCAGCCAGACAGGCTCAATAGAAATCTCATACTATCTCTCGGGTTAACCCCATGTAATTTGAATCCATCTTAGCGACTAGGTAACTCGGCCTAAGTCCCTCAACCCATGTTAGTCCCCTGGGAGTCGGTAGCCCACGACTAATGATTCAGTGGTCTAAAATCCTCGGTGTAATTGAATTTGGCTTAGTTTGGTTCGAGGCCCAATTAATGGGTTCAAGATTGAATGGGCCACCGCCCGTGCTAGGGTCCAAGGCGCCACAAAGTAGTTATGTCCTATTAAGGTTGGTCGGCCCATTACAGTGTTCTAAGCCCATAATCAAGTGGGCCCATTGGATTTAAGGTTCAATGAAGTGGGTTAGGCCCATTAGACCAAGTTGGGCTCATTAAATTAAGTTGGGTCCAATTAATATCTAAGGCCCATTAACCAAATTAGCCCATGATTATTTTAAATCAATTATATGATTCAGGCCCATTATTATTAAATTTTCGTGTAGGGCCCAAGCCCATTTTCAAAAGTTAGTCATTAGGCCCAATAGTCTATTTTAGGCCCATTAGTCATCCAGGCCCATGCACACTATTGGGCCTTATCTTTTAATATTCCAATTTATAAATTAGGCCCATTCACTTGTGATTTTCGTCCATAAAGGCCCACCATTTCAAATTAGGTCAAATTAGATAGTTTAGGCCCAATAGTATGAATTAAGTCCCCAAGCCCATTATAACCTTTGGGCCCACTACATCCACGCCCATTTCACAACTATGGCAGCCCAGATTTGACATTTCAAGGCCCAATTTCCTTCCTCGGTGGCCCACAGACGCACGGCCATTGTTACACAAAATTAGTCTAAGGCCCAATGTGCTTAATTAGTCGACTTTGCACACTAATCGCCAATACTTGCCACTAACACACACCACCACACATATACATACTAGCCTAAACTAGGATTAGGGGTATGGAGCTTACCTAGAGTGGCGCGGACGGTGGCTGGTCGGCGGAAAGGACTGCGAGGGGCTCTCCTCGGGCGTACGAGCTAGGCCGGCGAGAGAACAGAGTGAGAGAGACTGTGAGATCGGCGGGTTTTCCGGGGTCCTAGCCACGAAATGAGATGAGGGGACCGGGGCTCACCGTGATGGGGTGGTGGACGCGAAGGCTGGGCGTCGGCGGCACGACGACGGGAATGGCAGCGACGTTTCGGGGCGGTCCCCCGGCTGAACGGAGAGGAAGAGGGGATAAGGTCGGGATTGCACATAGTGGCTCTCCATGGCCACGGGGACAACGAGTGTCACGCCCCGAATCCCCCAATCGTCACTGGGACACCCCTGTTCAATGAACATCAACGAATCCCTGCGTACGCCTGGCCTACGAGTAGCGACGGCCCAGGGTGCTCATGCGCGGCCAGCGACGCTCTTAGCGTGCAACCGACGACAATCGTAACCTGCGGAAGCGTGCCTTCTATACATGCATACAATACATAATGCCACGGGTAGTATAAGACAAGACTTGTTACAAAAAGGTAATTCCAACACACACTATATCTATATATACCTCGAGCGTTAATTACAGACCCCTAAAGAAAACTCATCTATGTCATCTCTACGCTCTCAAAACTAGACCAGAAACAGCGGGACTCAGTCCACCTCAAGCTCCTCCTCGGGATCCTCCTCGGAGTCCTCCTCTGGGTCCTCCTCTGGATCCTCCTCGTCTGTGTCCGTGGCGTCACCCTCCTCGTGACCATCGATCTCAGAACGTCCTGGGGACGGCATCTCCTGCAGTAGGTCGGGGTCGATCGCCTCGCCACCATATTCGGCTGGCTGCAACAGGATCGGGTCGTCCTCTATGGGAATCGGGGAGTCTCTCTGAGGTCCCTCGAAGCCATACAGGCCCTCTCTAAACCAGGCCTCGTATCTATGGGGTACAAGATAAGGTCCACCCTGATCTACTAACACAGTAGTCACATGCCTATGCCACAGAGTGGCGTGCATATCAAAATGGAGGGTAATCTGGGTATCCATCTGTACTGGCAGTCCAAAAAGCATCGGCGGTGCAGCCATCACGGGTGACCTGGATCTGTAAAAGAAGGGCAACCACCGCCCGTGAGTCGAAACTCAGCAAGCTCACCACTAATCCTAACGTAGGATAGCGCATACTAGCGGGGTCGGTCCTATCCAGTGGACTAGGTTCACGGTCCAGGGTTCAGACACTCTCAGTCCCCTCGGTACCAGGCCCTCAACGTAGTAGTAGACAGGCAAGGCATATCAATGCAATTCAAGTTATACAGACGGGCAATAACAAGCAGTCACAACAATGCCATATGCAATGCAGCAGGCCTCAACCGGCCATGTCGGATCCCAGTGGATCATACTCGGGCCTCAACCGGCGATAACGGATCCCAATGGATCATGCCCGTCTATCACTCCAAATCCCATCAGGGCTCACCCAACAGTGCCATTCGGCCATTTCCTCAACTGCGTATCTGACGCCTTACGTTGGTTTCTCCCTTTTCCCTCCATTTCCCCGCGTATCAACGCCTCAGGGGCACCCTCTCTTGCCACATCTCTGGTGACACATGCCATGCTCTCTATGTATGCGGGGCCCACATGATTGCAACCAGCAAATCAGACACAGAGCATGCATGAAATGGCATATATGCACAAGCACAGGGCACATCAAGTAATCATCAATTAATCACGTGCTCATCAGACCCCACTACAAGAAATCGAATGCCCCACACACAGTTCCTCAATTGGACAGGCATCAAGGCATACCTCATACCATTACTCTGGTCAAGCCCATATAAATTGGAACCCTGTCTCAATGGACTCGATAACTCGGCCTAAGCCCAATCACCCATGTTAGTCCCCTGGGAGTTAGTAACCCACGACTAATGATTTAACGATTTTAACAATCCCTCGGGTGTAGTTGAATTAGGCTTAGCTTAGTTTAAGGCCCAATTAGTGGATTCGGGAATTCGACTGGGCCTTCAGCCCGTTCTAAGGCCCAAGGCCCACAAAGGTAAGTAGGTCCACTAAGGTAAGTCGGCCCATCATAGTGTTCTAAGTCCATTAGTCAAGTTGGGCCCATTTGGATTTAAGGTTAAATGAAGTGGGTTAGGCCCATTAGACCAAGTTGGGTTTATTAAATTAAGTTGGGCCCAACGAGTATCTAAGGCCCATTATCCACTCTTAGGCCCATAATTTAATTATTAAATTAAATATATAATTCAGGCCCATTATTATTGTTAAATTCGCGCGAGGCCCAAGCCCATTTCCAAAAACTAGCCCATTAAGTCCAATTAAGTTATTTTAGGCCTAATTTGCCATCCTAGGCCCATATACATTAGTGGGCCCCATAAATTAAGGTTCAAGATCATAAGTTGGGCCCATCCAATTCCAATTTTCGTCCATATAGGCCCACCATTACCAATTTGGTCCAATTAGTTTAGTTTAGGCCCAAATAGAAGTGAATTAAGTCCCCAAGCCCAATAGAATCCTTTGGCCCACTACGTTACACGCCCATTCCACCCATTTCAGCCCATGCATAGCATTTCAAGGCCCAAACTAAATTCCCAAGTGGCCCACACGCTCGGCCCATTATTAACACAAAATTAGTCTAAGGCCCAATGTGCTTAATTAGTTACTTTGCACACTAATCACCATACTTAGCCACTAACACACAACCATCCACACATATACATACTAGCCTAAACTAGGATTAGGGAATGGAGCTTACCGGTGTGGGGCTGAGGACGACGACGACGGCGGAAAGGACTCCGGCGGCCCACTCGAGCTCACGGCCTACAATGGGGAGCCGGGATTGGCTCGGTCAAATGGGGTGGCTCACGGCCATGGAATGAAGTGAGGAAGGGCCATGAAGACTTACCTAGGTGAGGATGGGTCGGTGATAGCTGGGGGTGGCCGGACGGTGGCGAACGACGACGGACGACGACGACGATGGAGACGGCACGGGCGGCTGAAACCGAGAGAGGGATGAGATGGGATCGGGGCTTGCGGGCTCTATGGCCACGGGGACAGCAAGGAGAGGGGGTGGAGAGGCTTACCAAGAGAGAATGAGGGCTGGTGATGGCGACGGCGATGCGTGGAGGCGGCGGTCGGCGGCTCGGGCGGCGGACGGACGGACGACGGGCGAAAGGAAGAGAGACCGAGAGGGAGAGGGAGACGTCGGGAGAGAGAGAGTGGCCGAGTGATATGAGGGAAGAGAGAGAGAGAAATAGATTATAATGAAGGAAATTCAAATAATCTAGTGAGTGGAGTGGTTGAAATAGTGATATGGATGTGAACTTTGACTAGATTTGATTTCCTTGGAAATTGTGCCATGATTGATGTGATTGATTGACATGACACTTGATTGATTGATGTGACATCAGATTGATGTGACATCTGATTTGACTTGCCTCGATTTGCGTGCCAAACGCACCGATCGGGTCCCGAGCGCGAACGGATTTTGGACTGGATTTGGTGTCGGTTTATCGAATCTACTCTCAAAAATCCTAATTAACCTTATTCTAAGGACTGAGCATTTACCGGGGGCATTTCGGTAATTTTCCATTCACGTCTTGCTTCTCGACGTGTACCGGCTGTCGGACCTTCAGACGACATTTCTGAAACTGAATCCATTTCTTCTTTGTGTTTATCTTACTGATTCGATTGTCCATCGTCGAATTTCATTTTGTGGTCAATTTCATTAAATACCGACCCTGTCTCAGTCTCAGGCCAACAGGCGGCTGATTTGGAAAAATTCCCAGATAGCCTTCCCCCCTTCGGTTGGTCATCCCAGGGTAGCTAATCCTGAGTGAGCATCGACTAGAGTGTATTAATGAAGTATTTCCATTCATTTAGAAATTCTGACAATTGAGTCGAATTTTCAGACTGTCACAACACCCATGTTAGTCCCCTGGGAGTTAATAACCTACGACTAATGATTCAGTGATTTAACAACCCCTCGGGTGTAGTTGAATTAGGCTTAGCTTGGTTTAAGGCCCGATTAGTGGATTCAAGTACGATTGGGCCTAAAGTCCATTCTCGGGTCCAAGGCCCACGAGGGTAATTAGCTCTAGCAAGGTAAGTCGGGCCACTACGGTGTTTTAAGCTCATTAGTCAAGTTGGGCCTAATAGGATTGAAGGTCTAAAGGAATGGGTTAGGCCCATTAACACAAGTTGGGCCCATTTAACCAAGTTGGGCCCTATTAGTAACTAAGGCCCATTAACCAATCTCAGGCCCATGAATTAATTCTGAAATTAGATGTATATTTTAGGCCCATTATTAATATAAATTTCGAGTAGGGCCCAAGCCCAATTTCACAAGCTAATCAAATAGGCCCGATTAGTCTATTTTAGGTCCACATAGTCGTCCTAGGCCCATGTACACTATTGGGCCTTATGTTTTGATGTTCTAAATTTTAATTTGGGCCAATCAATGCCCATTTTCGTCCATATAAGGCCCATTATCCAAGTTGGGTTCAATTTGTCACGCCCCGAACCCCAATCGAGCACGCGACACCTCTGTTCATAAACATCAACGAATCCCTGCGTACACCTGGCCTACGACTAGCGACGGCCCAGGACACTCATCGCGGCCAGATGACGCTAGCGCAATGCTACACAATCCTGCGGAAACGTGCCTTCTATACATGCATACATACACAAGATAATAGGGTAGTATGAAAGGACAAGAACACTTTTACAAAAGGTAATACATCATCATATATATAATCAAGCGTTAGATACAGACCCCAAAATAAAACCTCATCTATGGTCATGCTATCTACGCTCTCAAACTAGACCAGAAACAGCGGGACTCAGTCCACCTCAAGCTCCTCCTCGGGATCCTCCTCGGGGTCCTCCTCTGGGTCCTCCTCTGGATCCTCCTCGTCTGTGTCCGTGGCGTCACCCTCCTCGTGTCCATCGATCTCAGAACGTCCTGGGGACGGCATCTCCTGCAGTAGGTCGGGGTCGATCACCTCGCCACCATATTCGGCTGGCTGCAACAGGATCGGGTCGTCCTCCATGGGAATCGGGGAGTCTCTCTGAGGTCCCTCGAAGCCATACAGGCCCTCTCTAAACCAGGCCTCGTATCTATGGGGTACAAGATAAGGTCCACCCTGATCTACTAACACAGTAGTCACATGCCTATGCCACAGAGTGGCGTGCATATCAAAATGGAGGGTAATCTGGGTATCCATCTGTACTGGCAGTCCAAAAAACATCCGCGGTGCAGCCATCACGGGTGACCTGGATCTGTAAAAGAAGGGCAACCACCGCCCGTGAGTCGAAACTCAGCAAGCTCACCACTAATCCTAACGTAGGATAGCGCATACTAGCGGGGTCGGTCCTATCCAGTGGACTAGGTTCACGGTCCAGGGTTCAGACACTCCCAGTCCCCTCGGTACCAGGCCCTCAACGTAGTAGTAGACAGGCAAGGCATATCAACGCAATTCAAGTTATACAGACGGGCAATAACAAGCAGTCACAACAATGCCATATGCAATGCAGCAGGCCTCAACCGGCCATGTCGGATCCCAGTGGATCATACTCGGGCCTCAACCGGCCATAACGGATCCCAATGGATCATGCCCGTCTATCACTCCAAATCCCATCAGGGCTCACCCAACAGTGCCATTCGGCCATTTCCTCAACTGCTTATCTGACGCCTTACGTTGGTTTCTCCCTTTTCCCTCCATTTCCCCGCGTATCAACGCCTCAGGGGCACCTTCTCTTGCCACATCTCTGGTGACACATGCCATGCTCTCTATGTATGCGGGGCCCACATGATTGCAACCAGCAAATCAGACACAGAGCATGCATGAAATGACATATATGCACAAGCACAGGGCACATCAAGTAATCATCAATTAATCACCCACACACAGTTCCTCAATTGGACAAGCATCAAGGCATACCTCATACCATTACTCTGGTCAAGCCCATATAAATTGGAACCCTGTCTCAATGGACTCGATAACTCGGCCCAAGCCCAATCACCCATGTTAGTCCCCTGGGAGTTAGTAACCCACG
>JAGVVM010018285.1:0-10709 GCA_019149425.1 Psidium friedrichsthalianum
GAATCTATAGGTATTGCCCAAGTTGGGGTCGAAAGGAAGAAAGGTTATAGGAAGATTAGGAATTACAGTCTAGGAAATGAATATTTCAAAGGAATGGAGATGGATTGCCACGAGAATGCATGAGTTCCAAGTCAATGAGAGGGATTTTGAGTTTCGTGAGAGATCTGAGGTCAAATGAATCTGAATTAAGAAGCAATTCTAATTTGAGGCTCATCTAAGCATTATTTATCCGACCCTGGTAGAAAAAGTGTATCATAATCTTCGACAACCTATTTGGTTGAATGGAATGAAGTGGATGTAGCCACGTATGTGGCTAAGTGTTTGACGTGTCGCAATAAAGCCAGCACTGTAGCTGGGGGATTGCTCATCATTGGAGATCCCTGATGTGGAAATGGGAGCATGTCCGCAGATGGACTTGTTCGTGACGGGTTTACCCAGGAGTCAGCGAGGTAATATCAATATGGTTGTGATCGTAGATTGACCGAAGTCGGCTCATTTTATAGGTTTCGTGGCGAAGTACCCTCGCTGTGGAAAGGTTGTCAGAACTGTATTTGCCGCAGTGGTTCGCCTACATGGTGTTCCAGTGTCAATCAGTCGAGCAGTGTCCAGTTTACGGGCGACCTTCTGGAAGGGTCTGCATATAGCGTTGGATCTAGACTGAATTTAAACGTCGTATATCCGCAACTGATGGACCCCACGAACAGGCGATTCATGACCTTGCGGACATGGTTACAGCAGCGTGCGTCATTAGATTTTAAGGCGGTTGGAAGCCAGTTTGCATTTGGTGGAATTTGCGTATACCAACGGCTTCACCAGATCTTAAAATGGCACCATTCGAAGCTTTTGAATGGCGGGGCGTGCAGAGACTCCGTTATGTTGGGATTACTTTAGCGAAATAAGGATACGTGCGCCGGAATTGGTTCCACAGTCAGTTGAGGCTAGTCGTTATCAGGACAGATTGAAAACGGCTCAAGTCGTCAACAGAGTTATTCATACAAAGATCAAGGTCACTGGGTTTTTCCAGTTGGGCCATGTGTTTCTAATGTATCCCCAATGCGAGGACTATCTCGATTTGGAGAAGAAAGGAAATACTGAGCCCGAGGTTTGTAGGCCCATTCGATATTTTGGAGCGCATGGGATTTTTTGGCCTATCGTCTGGCGCTAACCACGCCGCCCAACTTAATCGCAATGCATATGTATTCCCTATCAGTTAAGAAGTATGAGCCAGTAAGCGACATATACTTTATCATGAAGTCATTGAAGTTGACGAATCGAGTTTTCGTACGTTGAAGCCCAGTGAGGATTGAGGATCAGAGAGCAGTCTTGGAATTACAACGAATCCGCTGTTAAAGAAGTCTGGGAACATCATTGGAACCGAAGCGCCACGTGGGAAAGCGAAGACGAGATGAGGCGCCAATACCCCCATTTTATTTGAGTAGTTTGATGTATTAGTATGTTTTAATTTCGAGGACGAAATTTCTTAAGATGGGAAATAATTGTAACATTCTGAATTTCGACCCCTGTTTGGGACTTGAATATAGAAAAATTGGATGTCTGAGGAGGATGCCCTAATTAATGAATGTCCACTCGAAAACCATGGATCACTTCGAGATAACTGACTTCGAGCTAAGGACAAAAGTGAAGGGCTATCTAGGAAATACGTACGTGGACCATTGGTCGATACGCGAACTCCTAACAGCCACCCGTTAGTTTGAGAATTTCATTATACTGCTATCTTATGAATTTGGCCCCGAATTGAGTTTCTCAACCGAATAGATAATCGATTTCAATAGCGTTTGCAGTTGCTAAATTTGGATATTCTAGGAAGGTTCATAATTGATAGTTTGGACTCGGAGTGTGCCGAGAAGGAAGGCAAAATTAAAAATTTTTGCCGAGTCCCCGATTTGCTCTGGATTCAGTGCTAGGGTGTGAGATGAATTTTAGCGAAGTCAGAAAAATTTTCCGAAATCATCTCGAGTCATTTTCCCTTCGCGATTGAGCCAAAATACACCGATTCAGTCCAATCAGTCCCGTTTTGGCACGAATTTTGAGGATTGACCAGTCAAACTTGCTCTCCAAGTTTTGACCAATTGGATAAGCTTTGACCACTTTTGGTCAATCGATGAATAGTAACCGAGATATTTTATTATTTTTTTTATTATTATTATTTTTTTTCTTTCTTTTTTCTTTTTTTTTATTTTCTCAAATAATGGGTTCTTTCTCTCTCTTATTCTTCATCATTCACGGCAGAAACCTCACTCCCTCACTATTCCACATAGAAACCACTTTTTCGCTCTTTTTCTCTCTCCCTCTCATTGGCTCCAAATTCTGGCTGCAGACTTCAACCGCCACTGACAAAAATCGTAAGTTGGATTCTCGCAATTTTTGGATATGTTGTAGTTTCAATTCTTACGGTTCTAACCCAACTTGAATCGCCTCAATCCGAGGTCGTTTGACCCTTCAAATGTATTTTCTCGTATCATCGACGAACTGTTTCTGGGTGTGACGAATTTCTGTTTTAGCTCAATTGATATATGTCGACCCGGCTGCCCCTAGATCTCATTTTCATGTCAAATACATGATTTTCTGTTTCGTTTTTGTGTCGTTTTGCCCCTGAACAGCCGACTAAATCCTAACCGTCGCCGCCACGTGCCGGCCGCCCGGTTGCCGTTCCTTGTCCAGCCCTTTGCTCAGCTTGTCAAGCTTCATTTGGTAAGCCAACTCCCAATCTTGATTAGGATATTTAGATATTACTTGGACTAGCTCTAGGACACGATCCGAGGTAGATCGTTTGTGGAAAATTGTCTGATTTTTGGAAATATCCGTGTATCTCACGATTTGAGGAATGGGATGCGCTGAGCAGATTTGATTTGTGGCTGTTCTTGCTTGGATAATGCCTGTCCATGAGTAGAAATATGGGCCTCGAGGTGCCTAGACCTTGAGAAATGAGAATCTAGATCAATTGGGGAGAAAACGGTCCCAACTAGAAATGACTCGCAATTTTTCGACGATAAATGGAAATTATTATTCATTGGGAAACAAGCATTGTGTGCTGACCATGTGAGCATAAAATTGATTATCGAGAATTCGCGGGCCCCGCCTGAGCGGAAAAAGGGGCTTGATAGATCACTTTTAATCTGATTTTGGGTGTTTGATAGCCAAAGTGATTGGTTTAGATGCTCCATGAGCTGAGAGAACTCGATATAGCTGAGGTATATTTTGTGTTGTCTGGTCCTGCTACTCTATGAGTTATGCCTGATGGCAATTTTCTTGATTTAAATCCGCCTGATGTGCTTCAGTGAATATCGGCTTGTATAAAATCTCGCATACTGGTTTAGTTGTAGGCTGTGGCATATGGCGATACGAAGTTGAAAAGGCCGACTGAGGCGTTTTTATTCCGGGGGTCGAGGCATGGATTACCGCAGCCTTGAGGCGGTACTATTACGCGGGCTGAGACATGGTACCACCTGAGGCCGGTCTCTATTCACGCGTGTTGAGTACGGACCTGAGGCGGTTTCATTACGCGGGTCCAGAGGGCTAATAGCCAGAGCTAGATTGTGAATGGCATGCAATTTAATTGAATTCAATAATTAATGAATGACTTATTTTAATTGCATGCCTGGCTCCCCGTGAGGGCGAGTTATTGTTGGCTTGGCTGCACGTTGATTCATGATTGCTCGGTTATATCTATGAGTCGTTGATTGTCTTCTAGAGTTGAGTTTAGAATTTGGGTATCTAAGAGGGAATTGGGAGTGTGCTTGCTGAGTATTAGTTTTCTCATTGGTGATTTCCCATCATTTTCAGAACCCCAACCCCACAATGAATGCTATTCCAGTTCGGCAGGGATCCCACGGTAAACTTTCGTTCCGAACGCAATCTTTCCCCTGATCCTCATGCCGTCGGGGAGTTTGTGTTAGAGTCAAGACTACTGTTTTGGTAGATGTAGACATGTGCCTGGCAACTACATTTTGTCTATCGCTTGGAATGTACGCGGAGTGATAATATGATTCTGGGACCATTGCGGATTTTTGAGTTCCATTGCAGTATCTGGTACTTTTGGGATCCGGCAAGGAGGACATCCCACCGAAGGCGAGGTGTCTAGTGTTGGCAAGGAAGGGTCCGTGGTGTCATTCTGAGGGTAGTGCCCCATGCGAGATTGAGAATCTACTGCTAATGCCAAAGAACCTCCCGCTTATCATCTGGAGAGTCTGACCCAGAGGAGCTACCATCCAGCTGAGGTGAGCGAGACCTCGAACCACAATGGATCATACGCCGACGCGTAGGCGAGAGTGTTACGACCTTCTTTTTGAATTGTATAAGGCAGGTTTGTAATTAGACTGACGGGGTTGTGAGTGATGTTTGCGACCAGTGGACCCTTTTGATCAGAGGTCTAGCAACGAGTGTCACGATGGACGGAGAAATTTGAAGTGTGAATATCTGTCCACCTAGGGGAGTTTGATATCTCCTTTTGTAAATGTGTTTGAGTGACATCTCAGGAAGGCAGTGAAGTTTGGTTTGTACAGGAACACTGTCTTTATATGAGAAAGTAAAATGGAAAAGCAAGTTTGCTATTTTGCACTGTCTCTATATCCATTGATTTTGTGCATGTATGTTTGGTAGTGTTTCGTTTCTGTTGCCGCAAGAACTCTGAGATCGTTGGACAACGACGAGTATCCTGGGCCGTCGTTCCTGTTATCCAATCGATCGTACAGGTAATAGGGATGTCGCGTGGCTCGCCGGGTTCGGGCGTGACAAGTTTTAGAAGAATATTGTTTGGTTGAAAAGTTTTTCTATTGGTTTTGATAATGCCGCGGCAAATACCGCTTCTATTGAAGAATTGGAAAAACTTTGTAAACCCACTTTTGGTGGAGAATTTTTTCATGTTAGATGTGCTTGCCATGTTTTAAACTTAAGTGTACAAGAAGGTTTACAAACTCTAACGTTTTTCTCGACCCAATAAAAATCGCATCCAATATTTATGGAGACATCCCCAAATTATGAAAGATTGGTGTAGATTTTGTAAACAAATGGAAAAAAGGCCAAGAAGATTTTCAAGAGATGTTCCAACTCGTTGGAATTCCACGCACGATTGCTTAATCAATCTTTTGAATATAAGTTTTATATGTGCATTTATTTCGACTAAATGTTCCTCAACTTGAGTTATTACCACAACATTGGAATATTTGCCACAAATTTTAGATTGTTAAAAGTTTTCAATGAGCAACTTATACTTTATCCGGTGTTTATTATCCTACGACTCATTTATTTATAATAGAGTGTGTTAATATTGCTGGTGTTTTTGAAGAATATGAAGACGATGAACAATTAGGTGCAACTATTAAGGCAATGAAATCAAAATGGCTAACTTATTATAAACATATTCCTTTTATTTATTTGGTTGCTTCTGTTTTCGATCCACGTACGAAATAGAAGGCGTAAAAGATTTTTTGACTATGTATTATGGATGTCTTCATATAGAAATGATTTAGATATTAATTTATTAAAAGGGATGGTTAGCAACTCAATAGTAGCATTATATAATGCTATTATAATAGATATCGCCCTGATATTGGATCTTCTTCTCAATTTAGTCGCGTAGAAAACGAGAGCGGAGGTAAAATGAGTATAGGGTATAGAATGCTAATGAGTAGGCAAAAAAGACAAAGGGGGCACACATATGTTCGAATTTGATCACTATTTAAGCACTAACTTTGAGACTAACTCATTGCAAGTGGCACAGATTTTTAAATTTTAGAGTGGTGGAAGGAGCATTCGAGTCAATATCGAATTCTCTCTATCATCGCTAGACAGGTTTTAGCAACTCCTTGTTCAACAGTTGCGGTTGAACAAGCTTTTAGCGCTGGAGGCAACATTTTGGACGATCACCGTTCAAGATTTCTCCGCAGTCTGTGGAGGCTCAAGCTTGTTTCGATGATTGGACGAAGGCTCAATATCGACAACAAGAGATGGATCGCAACGTAGAAGCCCAATTTTTCGATGATGGAGCGAGCCCGTGACGGGAACCACCGCCGGAAGCGACGATTGACGATGAGGTAAGTATGGGTTATCAAAGGTAAAAAGAACTACATGGGCTTTGATTCTTCTATCCCCAAGAAGATATGTAGGCACTTAATGATAATTCATTAAGTCAAGCCCTTTCTCTCTCCCTTTTTTTTTTTCTCTAAGTTTGATTACAATTTGTAAAATTTTACTGAATTTTTATTACTTAAAATTTGATTGATTTTGAAAATCAAATTCCCAAAGTTTAAAAAAAAAAAAAAACCGGGCCGGTTCCGGTTCCGAACCGGCCCGGAACCGCCGTTCCGAACCGGAACCGGAATCGGTGGCGGCGGTTCCGGTTCCGAACCGGAACCGTCCGGTTCGGAACCGTGGCCATGTCTACTAGAGGTGGCCACGGTTCGGAACCGGGGCGGTTCCGGTTCGGAACCGCCGGTTCCGGTTCCGGACCTATCATGAACCGAAACCGGAACCTTGAAGGCGGTTCCGGTTCCGGTTCATGAACCGGCGGTTCGGGCCGGTTCCGGTTCCGGTTTGAACCGGACGAACCGCCGGTTCGGAACCGGCGGTTCGGGCCGGTTCAAGGGCCGGTTCCGGTTCCGGTTTGAACCGGACTGAACCGCCGGTTCGGAACCGGCGGTTCCGACCGTAACCGAACCAGCGGTTCCGTCCGGTTCAAACCGATTTTCAAATAAAACTTTAAGAAATAAAAAAAATTTAAATACAAATTGTAATCAAATTTATGGATCGGGGAAAAAAAAAAGGGAGGGAAGAAAGGGCTTGAACTTAATGAATTATCATTAAGCGCCTACATATCTTCTTGGGGATAGAAGAATCAAAGCCCATGTAGTTCTTTTACCTTTGATAACCCATACTTACCTCATCATCAATCGTCGCTACCCGTGGCGGTGGTACCCGTGGCGGTGGTATCTTCGTCATTGAAGAATTCGGATTCGTTGTTGCGATCCATTTCTTGTTGTCGATATGCCGCCTTTGTCCAATCATCGACACAAATTTGAACTTCAACTGAATCCGGAGATAATCTCGAACGTCGATCATCCAAAATATTACCTCCAATACTAAATGCTTGTTCAACCGCAACGGTTGAGCAAGGGGTTGCTAAAATCTCTCTTGCAATGTGAGCTAATACTGGAAATTGAGTTGAATGATTATTCCACCACTTTAGAATTTGAAAATCAATGCCGTTTGATTGAGGAAACTCAAATTCAGTAGTTAAATAAATTTCTATTTCAGAAATATTTCCCATT
Organism: Psidium friedrichsthalianum; assembly: GCA_019149425.1. Taxonomy (NCBI): domain Eukaryota; kingdom Viridiplantae; phylum Streptophyta; class Magnoliopsida; order Myrtales; family Myrtaceae; genus Psidium; species Psidium friedrichsthalianum. The sequence continues at coordinate 7,287 of JAGVVM010018285.1, forward strand.
ATTCCCTTTTGTCTTTTTTGTCTATTTATTAGATTTCTAGACCTTCTACCTAGTGCTTACCTTGCATGTCACTAACTTGGGAAGAAGTTCCACTATCACCAACTATATTATATCTATTACAAAAATCATTATACAATTCTACTATTATATCTTTAACTTCTTTTCTATATCTCTAATATTTACGGTTTCAATCAAATGTAAACACTCATAGTATGAATTCAAATCATCAAGTAAGCCATCCATTTTCGTACGTGGATCCAAAACACAAGCAACCAAATAGATAATAGGAATTTTGGTATAATATTGCATCCATTTCGTTCGCATTGCTATAATAGTTGGACCTAATTGATTATCGCCTTCATTTTGTTGAAAAATATCAACAATATTTAGACATCTGTTAAAAATAAATGTGTAGTAGGATAATAAACACCGGATAAAGTATAAGTTGCATTATTAAAAACTTTTAACAAATCTAAAATTCTTTTGCAAATATCCCACTCTTGTGGGTATAAATTACTTTGAGGAACATAATTCGCAAAAATGTACATAATAATTCTTTATATGAAAAAGATTGATTAAGCAACTCGTATGTAGAATTCCAACGATGTGGAACATCTCTTGGAAATTTTTTTGTTTTTTTCCATTTTGTTTACAAAATCTACCCCATTCTTTCATAACTTGGAAATGTTTCCATAAATATGTAATTGCTGTTTTATTGGACGAAGAGCATTTTCAAGAATTCGTAAACCATCTTGTACGCATAAATTTAAAACATGGCAAGCACATCTAATGTAAAAAAAATTTCCACCAAAAGCGGGTTTACAAATTGTTTCTAACTGTGAATAGAAGCAGTATTTGACGCGGCATTATCAAAACCAATTGAAAAATTTATTAACCAATAAATATTCTTCTAAAACTTGCTTAATTATTCTATAAATATTATGTGCCGTATGCAATTCATCAAAAACTCGAAATGCAATAATTCTTTTTTGAATGTTCCATTCATCGTCTATCCAATGACATGTAATACCCATATAATAATGAGTTTGCCAAGGATCACTCCAAATGTCGCTACCTATATGCACACGTCCATTGAAAAATGCAAAAAAATTTCTCAAATCATCTTTTCCTTTTTTATAAAGTTTAAACATTTGGCGTTTAAACCGTATTTCTCGAAACGGGTTTTGCTTGTGGAGTACATGCATTTTGTACAAAAGTATTAAAACCAAATTTTCACCAAAATTAAACGCTAAATGTTCAACGGCAGTAAATTTCGCAAGTTCTTCCTCATAATTATTTCTATCGTAACGAAATAAATTAGAAGTGTTAGAATCGACAAACTTGGGAATTTGTTGTTGCCTCGTGTCGATCCCGAATTCCGTTGGATGTTTTGACGCCAAATGTCGACGATATGTTCCATAGCGCTTCCAGTTGTAAACCTGTATACTTTTTTGCAATTGTTACATATGAGATTGTAGTCGTTACCTTCTAAATGTTGCTTGGTGAAGTGTTGCCATATGATGGATGCACCCCTCGACTCATTTCTTTTGTTGTTGATGCTTCTTCGGTATTGGTAGTTGGTTGTAGACTTTCTTGCGTCGGGATGTGCTCGACATTAGGAATAACGTTGATATCATCTTCGTCATCGTATCCCCAATGTGCAAACTCACGAGGATCATGAGAATAATTGGATTCTTCGGGAATCATCGGCTCTTTTCCTCTTCCACTAGCCATTTTTTAAGAGAATTGAGCGGAAGAAATTGAGCGAATTTGAGAGAATTTGAGCGAATTTGAGAAATGAGAGAATTTGAGAAATGAGAGAATTTGAGACTTGAGAGTTGAGAGAAGTTGTGAGGAAAATGAAGAGTGAAGATGGTATTTATAATGGTTATTTTTTTTTAAAAGAATTTTAAAAAAATTATTTTAAAATTAAAAAAAAAAAAAAATAAGAACGGCTATATAGCGTTCCACCGAACCGGCCCCAACCGCCGTACCTGCCCGGAACCGGCGGTTCCGGGCCGGTTTTTAAATTCGCAACCCGGAACCGACCCGCGCCATACGGGGCCGGTTCCGGTTCACAATGAACCGGCCCGTTGATCGAGACCGGTTCCGGTTTGACCCGGGCCGGTTCCGGGCCGGAACCCGGCCCGTGGCCACCTCTAGCGGTTTCCCGCGGGTGCACCGTACGCCTGCAAAGAGACCTTGAGATCACAAGGCTGCCCCAAAAAATATCTGCCAGTTGGCGCAATCATACTGGTCTGACCCCGACATGGCTGATCTAGGTCTTCCTCCCCCACCGCTGATGTTGCGCTCCATGCTGCTGTGCCTGCGGCTCTGATGGTTTCTGATGAGAGGGCTTTCTTTTCGATGCGATGGATTACGGTACATTGAAGACGTATTTCCCATTCGGTCCCTATCTTTACGTGATTACGAATTAGACTCCGTCGAAACTATTTTTCAATTAATTTAACCCTTCCAATTCACGCACTTTATTTTTTTTTCGCATTCGAATATGCTTAAAGTTTCTAATATTCAAGTGAATTATATATAATATATGTGTGTGTGTGTCTTTCATAATCTGTTTTTATTTGAAATAATATGAAATTGTGTATACTTGGTAATCAATAATCTAATTGAAAAGCGTGTGATGCCCAAACGAACATATATAAACCAATTCAGGAGACCTCATCTTAGATCTAGTCCATTGACCCATATGTAATCACACCGTTTGAAGCAAGTGTGACTTTCAGATGGGGTGGGAGTCATCAGATTAGCGGCTATGATAGATGGATCCATCGAATTTGGAAAGTAATTTTACACAACAGAGGACTTCCTCATGATTATTGATTTCAACACATTAAAGAAACGAAATTTACGTTCCGCTAATATGTACTGTGCGTCATGCGCGATGCACACTTTGTCTCTTTTGATATGTGATTTCTTTACTGGGTAATGATTGAGAATCGAACTAGTAAATAGATAATATAGCATGAAAGATATTAATAAGAAACTAAATCACGTTTTTTTCAACATTTATCGAATTTGAAAAAAAAATTAGAAGAAAGATACACTTCCATTGAGCCTTCAAACTAGGTGCGTCGGATTTACATGTGCAAAAAAGTTAAGACGTAGTGCTGAAACGGTTTCAAAGTATTAAAAGCCTCTCAAGGAAGCACCCTGAAAGGTACGAGGAAGTACACCAAGCCCACATGAAAAATCTTCCCTTCTCCCCCCTGGGAATAACTATATTAAAAGGACTCAGCGCATATGCCTTTCTCCCGTAATTGAAATCATGTCCAACTCGGTTCTTCAAGTCCTTTTGCTGCTGCGTTTCCCTCGGCGGCACAAGATGAGGAGCTGCAGAGTGTTACCAAAACATGCGGAAGGCGTTCGCCATTCCGTCCCTTCGGAAATAGGAGTCGA
>JAGVVM010018287.1:0-10630 GCA_019149425.1 Psidium friedrichsthalianum
CAGATTGTTTAACTAGCGTCATAATCTGTCTTTGGGGGTCAAGATTTTGTAGAAGGAGTAGGTGAGCAAGCACCAATCAACAAGGATAGTAGTTATTGGCATTTAACGTCCTTAGGACTTTCGGACCAGTATTTCGAACTAAGCTTAATAATGCCGGTAAACTAAAAGGAGAGTATAGCTGTGGAGCAATTAATTGACTAACTTACGCTTCGCTTGTTTCGTGAAAAATAAAATGAATCGAAAAAAAATCTCTTATCTTGCTTCAAATAATTGCTAGTGAATAATCTTTTTATCGTTGGTAACGATTTATATGTAAACAATTTCATTGGCGATTAAATTGTTTTCGAGTAATTGGTTTTTGAAGTGATTCAAGCCATCTTTTATATTGTCAAAATGTATTTCAAATCCTTATTTTCTGCGAAACAAACGTACGCTCGTGTCGTTTTTTAATGCGTTTGCACGAGTACTATAGATCTCCATCACACAATAAAATCAAGTCATTTGGAAGCTAGCTTTTTCCGCAAGCTTCTGCTGCTGTGTCCATCTTCTTTCCCATATCACATCCCCTCAAATCTCGAGTTAAAATTTAAAAGCGGGTCATCAATTGCTATCGAGTCTAATGGGTCGAATTTAAGCCCGGAATCAAGGAGCTTTTTGTCTCCCAAAAGCAAGATCAAGTTAGTTGGCTCTAGTTCATCAAAATGATCATCACCCATTGAGCCCCCCCCCCCCCCCCCCTTTTTGTTATCCCTTGGATCCACACGCCTTTTTGGAAAAACAGAGCGCACACAAGAACGTAGCTGGTTCTGGTTGGTGAGCGATCATTAGAATTTAGAATGTCCTGCAGAATGATACAGCAGGGTCCAACGCAGCTCCAACTCCGTGAATTGGAAAAGAGCAGAAATTGGAAGTAGTTTTCCTCTTTCGTGGACAGCCATGATTCGATCCAATGACTCGGAGAGAGTTCTCTCTCGCGTCTGGCCAGAGCCTGACAGCAATTTTTTGGGGAACTGAGAGGATGCTTCATTCCAAAGTCACCCGCACATGAGCTGATCCGACAAAAGTGGAGCCCAATCCAAGCATGTCCGAAGGGTCCAGTGACGAATTGTTATTGGTTTTTTTTTTTCTCGTCCTGGATTCATCGCATCGCGCGTCCTTTCCCTTCAAGAACTCGTCTCGAAGCTGACGAAGCACGCACCTGAAGCAACGTGCTAACTTCTCTCTCGGGAGAGATTACAAAGTGAGGTGAAGTTCACACACCCCATCTCGGATCCGATGAGGGGTGAATGATGATTGTCAGTTGGCAAATCCCAACTTGGACATGGGGGAGTTTTTTTTCTTTTTTTGGAAAAATTGTTCGAATTCCATACCTACCATGTCGATGTTCAATTCCAGTTTTAAATCTTTTTCATTTTGTCAATTAGTCCTCAGTCTTTCAATTGTGCAATATGTCCTAAATTTTTTAATGATTTGTCAAGTTAGTCCTAAATATTTTGACGATTTATCAACTTAGTCTTTTTGCAAATTATCCAAAATAATATATTTAGAATTAAATAGGTAGAATTTCAAAAAGTTTAAGACTTAATTGATATAATTGAAAGATTTATGACGAAATTGACAAATCGTCAAAATGTCTATGATTAAATTGGCATAATTGAAAGGTGTTTACTAAATTTGGGCGTCGTAGAGGGGTTTAATGACTTTTTTGAACCATTATCAAGAGTATTTTTTATTGAGCCTGGCACGTATTTGAGAAATGGGATTGCTAAATTGGAGTTAAGACACGAATAATAACACTTATCGCCGTGTCCTCGTGCTATGAAAAGGGTGTTTTTATTGCAAGCATACAGTGTGTGTATAGTGATTATGTGGTGTAGGCTGACAATCACATTACGGCGCATCGTAATACAATCTCATCCTACTTCACTCGCAACGTTTTTTAATGGATCGATTACGACATGCTTCATCGCCAAATGATGTTGGTGTATCCATTGCATGCAATACATTCTTCTTAACCTAACCTATGATGCATTCAATTCGGTCGTTCTTGTTTTAAGGAGAATTCCACTTTAGGCACTAGGACTCGCAATAGCGAACCATGAACACAGGGTCAAGGTTTTCTTAATGCACATTCCTAGATCATCACTAATTGAGTGAAACAGTGTCCAAACTCTTTCTTCCACAAAAAAAAGTGACAATGTGCACGTAAAAGCTTTTAAACATCCGTTGACGCGTCCCAGGCGATCGCTTTACTCAAGTCGCTGATGAATAATTCTCGTCGCCTATGAAAAAAGAGGAACGGTTTTTTTTTTTAATTGTCCATGAAACGTTTGTACCATTGAATTGTTAGTCATAAGGAAACAATTTTTATTGATTCATTATTCCAAGGTGATACAAGTATTTATATGTTTTGCAAGACAAACGAGTCCGAGTACACTAATGTTGTAGGCTTAGTATCTACTATCTAGCATTACTCAAGATGGTTTTCTGTTTGGCTAGAGGAAAATGAATAAAGACAAGGCAAAAGGAAATGAGAACCACACAAATTCACGAACACGAATTTCGGGTTATGAACGGCCGGACCAAAACAGAAAAGGGCCGAATGCGCGAGGCCCGTTTTCAACCCATGGTGAAGCGGGTTCGGCTTCAAGAGTTTGGATATCATAATCGCCGATGCCAGCCCGAAATGTCTCGTCGTCGTTTTCATGAAATTCATGGACCGTTTTCAGCGCATCGCCGTTGGATGTTGCGGAGACGTGAAAATATCTCCCGCTCTTTGCTCTCTCTCTCTCTCCCGTACTTCAGGACCACCCATTTCGCGAATCGAAGAAGCAGCAGCAGCAGCAGCAGCAGAAGATTCCGATGGATTTTGCCACGAACGGTTTTGAGCAGTAGCTACTGTTTGAGCTCCTGCAGAATTCTAAAACACAAGCCTTGCCGAAACAGCTCTAATGGTAGGCTTGTACAACGTTCGATACACGATTCATAGGCTCTTAGTGACGTTGCTATTCGTAGTTTGATTTCGCTGAATCACGAGCTTTTCGTGTTTTCGTGGTCGATTGGCGATATTCCTCCGGCAATATCTACTATTGCTAGCCAATTTCGTCTCGATTATGGTTTCCGTTAGCGCTCTCGACGATTGTCGTTTCAGTTCTGGTCACTTCGTTGGCGCACCAATGGAAGCGGTTTATGATTTTCGCTGTGTTTGAAAGTACCGATCGTCTTCTTTAAGCTTGTTATCATCTGAAAGGATTGACGTTCCTCAATCTATTCTATGTGGAAGGGAATTGTAGCGCTACGGTCAAAAGGTTAGGAGATCTTCAGTACCTACGAGGCATCATCAGATATTCTTCGTTCTTCTGTAGCTAGTGGGCTCACCAAGCTCGAGAAGAAGACATTATTTGTTCCATCACAGGTATCGATCGCTTTTTTTGATTGTCTTATTCGGCCTAATTTACTTTCCCTCAAGTTATTACTGCAACAAAGAAGGAACTAGATATTGTTCCTCTTTTGCAGCGCGTCTGCAGCTGCATAGTGCGTGCTCAGTTGACTACCTAGTTGATTTTAAAAGCGAACTTGTGTATTTGCTCTTTCTTCGTATTTGCATATCAACTTGTGTCTGCCACTCATTTGCTTGCTCGTATTTGATTTTGTACTTTGGTTGTTTGGCATGCTTTCAGTGGCAAATTTGATTGCAGTTGATGTGGCAAAGGCATTGAGGCACTGAGATGTAATGGTAAGGACTTGTTTGCAAATTTTGTACCAAGTATTTTGCTATTAGATGCATGTACAAATGCCTAGAATTTCTGTGGTAGCATGAGCTTGTCACCCTTAGTAAGGATTTTATTTTACTGTTTTGAGTGAGTTTGAATCATGTGCTGGAGTATTACTTTCAGTTGTTATCTCAAGTAAATACGTCCAGTTATGGTTCTTGCATATAACCTCAGGAGCTAGAATTATTTTGCTTCGGGTCAGGAAGTGGCTGCTCCATTTTGTACCATAGCTGATGGAAATGTTGGAGATTGTTTGGAGGCTTCCTATATTCAGCTGGACAACAGGCCAATGAAGCTGTTCAAGATCAGCTTTCTGCACTCAGTTTACTAGGTAATTGACCTCTTTTTGTCAGAAACTTCAGATATTAGAGTATATCATTGCTGTTGATTCACTTTTATTACTTTTTACAGTTTGGCAGTTTATATTTGGGGCAGGGCTTGTGACCAGCCTCTCTCACCATGTACATTGAGTGTATTACCACTGACTCTTGGTTACATAGGTAAGCCTGCCTTCACTCCGGGTAGCAACTGGCAAACTTTTGCGTCTCTCTGATTATGCTGTTTGTATATTGTTTTTCATCATCTTAACTTTATTTTCTACCTTTTGCCGTACTGGTGTTGGAATCACGAAGGAGCATATGGTTCCGGAAAAAGCAGGACAGAGGTACAACTTTTATTCGAATTCTCTAATCACTTCTAATGTGAGATATGTTTTCTGTCTTTTTGTTTGATGGTCTATAGATGTTATTGAAACATAAATAAACTCTCTCCTTTTTCGTATGTATAGAACATCACGCGCCACTTGTTTTTAGTTTTCGAGACAGATGTGAACAGGAATGATGAGACCTCTCAATTAATATTATGCTTTCTCTCGTCTATTGACACGTCAGGTCATTGGGATTCAATTGCATTTGCGTTAGGACTAGCTACTACGCTGGCACTTCTAGGAGTTGGAGCCTCATTTGCTGGAAAGGCATATGGCCAGATAGGGCAGGGATTACCCCTGGCTGCTTCTGCTCTGGCTGTTATTATGGGTCTAAATCTCCTTGAGGTAGAAATAGCTTCTTGCATTCTTTTTAAAGCACTGTTTTATTAGTTGTCATTTCATCCTTGTCAGCTGTACTAGCACCTTTTGGTCTTGGGTGTGTAAATTAGTAGACTATTTCCCACGCCGATAATTTAGTAAGAAACTTTGAGACAAGACGTTTGTTGAAGCATACTTAGATTAGGAGACTTATCCTGTCAGAGCATAATCCAGCTTCGGCAATGTGTCCCTAATGTTACTCTTATTTATGAACACTTCCCGCATTACATATTGCCAATTCTCCTCTTGGCACTGTGGTTTAATTGATGAGCTTATTTTGATCATAAAATTTTCAGATAATCGAGTTTCAGCTTCCGTCATTCTTCAACAACTTTGATCCCCGTGCTGTTGCTGCCAATTTCCCATCAAGTAAGTGGCCTTTCCTTAAAGATACTGCCTCCTCAATCCTTACGATATGGTCTCCAAGTGCTTTCAGTTGATTTGAAGAATATAATTACAGGTGTGCAAGCATATTTAGCGGGGCTTACGTTTGCATTAGCAGCTTCTCCTTGCAGTACACCTGTTCTCGCACTCTGTTGGGATATGTTGCTGCATCTAAGGTCTCTCTCTCTCTCTCTCTCTCACTCTCTCTCTCACGCATGCACACAGAGCAGGGCTTCATGTTGTTTGCCGAAGTATGACTTCTAATGATGACTATGCCTTTTTACTCTGGAGTTGGCAAAATATTTTCATGCTTGTAGGCGGAATTGTAGATCAGTAATGTAAGGATTAGATTTTATAAATGGCGTTCTCTTCTGTCAATTGACAATGTTAGCATTTCTGGGTTATTTCTGAACTTGCAGTTGCTGCTGTGTTAAAAATGCACATCCTTCCTGCAGGATCCGGTATTGGGGGAAGTTTACTTCTAACATATACGACTGGTTATGTAGCTCCTTTACTTCTTGCTGCTTCTTTTGCCGGAGCATTGCAGGTAAATCTGTCTATGCTTTCGGCCATTTTGTAGCTTAGAAACCTTATTCTGATTACCACCAAACTAAGAAAAGTGGTTCAGGGATGTTCAGTTTTTTCTCCCCATGTAAATGGATGATTTCTTTTGTGCAATTGTTTAATTGATCTCTGACTGAGGTTATTTTACTAGAGCCTGCTTTCATTCCGCAAAGTTCTCAGCATGGATCAATCCCATGAGGTACCTCTCAAAGTTACTGTTGGCAGTTTTGTGTTCCGCTTCATAAATTGCAAGATCATTCGCTAACAAATTTTCTCATTTGTGACTTTTGCAGTGGTGCACTTCTCTTGGGAGGTGGCATTTACACATTTCTGGATAGGCTTTTCCCGCCAACAATGGCAATGTAGACAGTAAGCAATTGTCATGAACGGTTAAAAAGGATGTAATGACAAATGACTGGCGTTTTCACTGCTTTTGATTCTTTTGTGCTTGTTTGTAAAATTTATTTCCTTTTCTGTTTCATTAATAGTTCTCAGGATAGACAATTGAGGAACATCTCTTCAATAGGATTTGCGCTCGCTGTGACACTCAGGGACCTGCCCTCTGCTCTCGTCCTATCTTTCGTTTTGTTTTTGAACTTGAGTATTGCAATTAGACTTGAATGATGTCAATATCCTTAGTTTTCCGGCAATAACACGTGCATCATCAGTCAACCTTTAGAAGTGGGTAATATGACCATTTAAATATTATCATTTTCAGAAACGTGTATTTAGGCATAATGGGGCTGAAAGCCATGACAGAAAAAAAAATGCCATGACAAAAAAAAAAGTCCATGAAATTCGCTTTGAATGACATGAGTGAGTTTTCGACCCAAAAAAGAAGACATGAGTGAGTTTTTGTCTCCCTGCGTGGACTGCAAGTTTGCCTCGTATCTCGTTATGATTCTCCTTTGCCTAATGGGTTGTCTCTTGTACCGCTATTTAGATGATCGATGAATGGCCTTACCGTTCATCACGCTCGGGGAACATGAGATGGACACATGAATAATCGACAACCAATCCAGATGCTGGCCCATGCAAACCAGAGAAAACATTGGCAACTCTAGAATGGAGAACTAGAAGCCTGTGCCATGGCCTAGGGGTGTCCATACCGAACAAGAAATCTGACCCGAAACAAGACCTGATCCGACTTAACCTGACTCAACCCGAAAGTTTACTTGCATTTCTTGTTCGGGTCTCATTGTGTTTTGGGTATTGTCTACTATCTTGTTTCTGTATTGGCTCGGGCTTAACCTGAGCTTGAACACGAAAACAAGCTCAGACACGAAAACCAAACCCAACCCTGTAACGACTAAACTCACGTCTGACGCCGGCGTGAATGCTTACGTTGCTCAGTTGGCGCTCAGTCTTGAGCTCAGTCTGGAATTCGGGCCCGACTGAATCTGCCATAAACGTCGCGGTTTAAGAGGAGGAGGCCTTTGCATTTCGATCTGAATCTGCTGCCATCGGGTGGGGTTGACCTCAACGGCGAAGATCTGCGGTTGTGCATGTGAGTGGTTGGCTATGCGTCAACTGTGCTCTCGTCTCTTTTTTTTGGGTGCGATCGCCTCTCTCCACTTTTGATGTCGCCGTCGATATGGGCTGGGGTTCTCCAATCTGAGATTTCCTTCGCTCTTCTGTCTGGTTGTTGCTGGGTTTCCTTTTTCTTGACTGTGTTTAGCTATATTCTTGCGATTCTTTCTTGGCCTTGTGATTGTTTGGGCTTTGTGTGTGGAGATGAAGCCCTGTACTTGATCTGCATTTCTGTCCATTGCTGGTTGCACTTTCGTTTAAGACAAGCAATTTGATCCTCACTAGCTTTGACCGTTCTAGGCGAAAAATGCCCATGATGTCTGATGGCTGGGATCCCTCGATCAATCTGAATTATCATTGCTGCACAGTCTAGGCATTCCGGCTGTTTACGTGGTGTTTGCTTTTATTTGTTCGATTTGGTTCTACTGACCAGATGTATGTGTTTCTTCTTTTTTGGCCTTCTCCTTCTGAACTTTTTCTCTTGCCCTTTTCTCATTTGTCCTCATGTTTTAATGCTGTGGTGGCCGTGACAGTGAAAGAAGAAGCAGCAGCTGCAGCAGATGAAGTGAAGGCAGAGAAGATAATTACCGCAACCAAAAAGGGTATTGCGGTTTTAGATCAGTGGCTTCCTGACCACATAAAGGCGAATTACCATGTCTTCAACAGACCAGTCCTTTGCTTTCAGCTCGCTGTAGTAGCCAAAGTGAATACATGCCATGATATCGTATCGAACAGTTCTATTGTTTGTAATGCAGGGTGATGATGTATATGACGCTATGTTGAATCAGACAAATGTGGGGGATAACAATAACAAGTTCTACACACTTCAACCTCTAGGTTACATCTCTGAGTTCCGTTTTTGCATATTTGATTCTCTCACAACTAGGTAGAGTTCTACAAAATTGTTTTTGTTCGTACCTAGCGTGTGCAACCACTGAAAATTGTAGACAATGTTAACCATGTCTACATCCTACATCAGTGAAAGGTCAAGAAGCAAAGTGGAAGTATGCCGTATCGACTGGAGCTCTAAAGCATGAGGATAACATAATGAAATACTAGCACACGTACATTATTTGCACGTGATTTTTTCTCTCCGATAATTTCAGATCATACTCCGTTTGATCTTGGTCCAGTTGGGTCAAGCATGCATGTATTGTGTTTAATGTCGGGTCGGGTATCATGAGGCCCGACCGACCGACCATTGACACCCTTATAAACAATATAAATCCCTGGAAATTGAAAGTGATGCCACAATGAACATATAATTAACTCAACTTGAAGCTCCCAGGAAGTTTTCTAAACGTAGCTTACTGATGCTCAAAATTCCATAAACTACTTCGATTATTGTGCCAAATTCAGAAGCTTAAGAATCAAAATCCAACAAAAAGACTGTAAAATGGATCCCCAAGAAGAGCAGCCAAATGAAACTACCAGGAAAATTACCAGCACAGGACTCGTCGGTTGGACCAAGGAACCATCCACACTCCAAGTAAATGTGGGTAGGTGTGAATGTTATTTATTGAATCATGGACCTAAGTTACTCCCTTTCTCAGTATAAGAGTTGAATCAAATATGCACAAAATTCAATATAGCAGGTAAAAGGAAGTTCCAAATCGCAGCTAAATTCACTTTTATTACCCTCAAGGCCCACTCATACTAATAACTCTACCAGCTGATGTGAATGGAAACCTGACCTGCCTCTACAAACAATAGTGTACATCCCAAGTGGAGGAAAAAAGCTACTGTAAACTCTTCGGTTCTTTTCTCATAAATTTATGGTGGGAATGACAATGTTTGATCTCCTCAATGTTTTAGAGAACATCCCTTGTGTTAATGAGGAGAAATCATAATCCGTCCAGATTCTGATGGAGAAGCGGATGAAATGGGAGAGGATGATTGAGGTTACTAACTCCAGCACTTGCCAAACCATTAGATGAGGTAGCTTGCTCCATCATCTGCAAGCTGCTCAAGGCAAATGCCAGGATTAATTAACATGGAAACAGACATAAATATGTTTAGTATTTGGCGCAATTCAAGCTTGTTTTGGTGGTCTGTCTGCATGCTGTTCTGCCGATTCTATCAGTCACCCTACATGAAACCATCCTGCAAAAGCTACTAACATTCGTTTGGGTATACTTTTAGCATTAGTGGATGAAATTTGAGTTTCATCTCTCCTTTTTTACAATTGATATTGGTATGTCTCAAAAGGTCAATTACACTAATACTTGGATATACTCAAGACGTTAACCGTGCAACTTTAAGACTGCCTTTGATCTTCTCAACATGTTCGACATGATTTGGAGACTTCATGGTAAACCTTTTTGGGTACGAACTTTGTAACTAACCATGGTACACATTACCATATAATATCTTGTTCAGCATCCTCTTTGACATGTTTCACAAAAGGACAGCTTGTACTCGGTGCAGAAAGACATTCATTATGTAAATGCATTTTAAGATGTAGCAAGATATTTAAGCTGATGAGAGATTCAAGTGTGTGGTGTGTGTGTTGTGTAAGTATTTGTTGTAGAGTATACCTAGCTGTTGGATATGGCACAGAGTTTCCCACTGGATGCGGCAGTCCAATGTTGCTTCCCTAATTTCAATGAGATGATATTAAGCACAACCATTGACAAAGAGAAACATGGCATAAAGCTAATTTTATTTACCGCATAAGCTTCAGCAGATCATCTTGGCCTTTGGCATCATTCCTGGAATTGGTAGCCACTGTTGCCCAATTTGGCATAGATATGTTAGTACCTTGGCAGACAGGTTGTTCCGCACTGCCACTCGAGTTCGATCTCATTGAAGAGAGGGAGCTGGAATGCGAGGATGTGGAGGGGTAACAACACGACACGGGGGGTAATGGGATAAAAGGAGAGAGGGGGGACTGGGGGGAGGCCATTGAGGGGTAAGAGAAGAGGGAGGGGGCACAAAGGAAAACCACATCACACAATCATCATATAAGCCAATCAATATACCAAGCAAATGGCAATACCACCTTAGGACTGAACAAAAAACAACCACATGACACATTATCATACATGCCAATCAAATATACCAAGCAACTATTGAAGATGGACTACATAATGATTTGGAAGAGCGTTTTAAGCTAGTCTTCGAACAATATATTTCATTTGAATCATCATTACATGAGACAAAAAAAGAGCACTGCCAAATCAATGTGTCCCCATTATCAAAGTCAAACTCTGCACGGACCACAAGTTCAGAGTGTCGGAAAACAAGCTTCAGCAGAAGTAGAAGATACCTTCAAATAGCATTGATAACATTTTTT